>JAVALU010000705.1:0-7500 GCA_030770095.1 Gila robusta
CCTTTAGCTTCTTTGATCTTATAAAATTTTCTTCTCATCAGGGTTGTTGTCCCTGGCATTGTTGCAGACGACTTGTCCACTAATGAGAAAAAACACATTGCCATACACAATGTATGCGGTTTCTGTGTGAGGGGGTATAGATCTTTATACCCTGGGATAGCTTACATATTTCTGGCCCCGGGGCAGACTGCCGTTAACTTACTCACAGTCTCATCTCCCACTTTATGATATAAGGATGCTAGCGGCCATGCTACAAGTCATACGCCGCCTCAAACTCTCGCATACCCATCTCAACATAACAACCCACCCACCCAGCTCTCATCAGGAGAGGCCCAGTGTCGTGCGCGGTGGCGCCCCTGGCTTAGGTGGTCCTCTGTTAGGCCTCAAAGATAGCATCGTACGCCGTACATTTGAGAATATCACCGTCGTGCTCCTACTGGTAACACGCTCTTATCAACTCCATTGTACCGCAAAATCTGTGTTATCTCCAACATAATCAGTTGTTCTTCGTGGAGCTCTAAGGAAAGGCAACCATGTCAAGACGGTCACCAGAGCCATTTGGACTGCCTTGAATTTAGTGTTAACACAGGTGGAAGGTTAGACTAACGCCGCGTAGCATTTCATCTTCTCATAAAATTACATATTAACATCTTAAAGCAGCAACCACGCACTGCTTTTAGATTCATTACTCAGTGAAGTTAGTCATCATGCACCGTCCTCTTATTCTCGGTGTACAGTCTGTCATCTGTAGCCGGAGCCATCTGCCTTGGATGATGTGAACCTGAATGGTGGAGACTAAAATTGAGACAAAGAAGTTACTGGACCTAAAATAAACTTAATCAAACCGTCACTTCTATCGTAAGGTCTTCATTATTATTTATAAAGACTTCTTTAAAGTCATTCAGGTTTACTTTTAAACATTTTCAATACAAATTGCCCTCTGAATGGCAATGACCTGTGTCTATGATTTTCAACCGAAACACTGTGCTTTACTATAAATAGTTATCACTTATGACACAGGCCAAATAACAACTTTTAGCTGACATTGAATGAGAGAGACTCTGAGGCATTCAGGACTGGCACACTGCACTCTCATAAACTTCTAACATCAAACTTTATCTACTATCTTTTAACTCTTGCCCAGGCTTAAGGCCCTCTTTGCCAGAGAACTTACATGGCGTTTTCAAATAACTATACATAATTTTATCGGTGGCTTTTGCCCCTACTCCCAGCCCGGTTTCTCCCTACTGCCTGCGCAACCTCATCCGAGACTTCCTGAGTTTATTTCTGACTGTCTTTGAGTTATCTTCCAAGAATTCCTGAGATTATTTCTGACTGCCTTTGAGTTATTAAAGTTGTTGCAAATGGATCTGCCTCAGCCTTCTGATTCGTTACAGAATACTTCGCCACACGAAGATCCAGCAACTATGACCGCATTAGCCGCAGCGTTCAACTCACAAGCCTCGCAACTGGCTTCCCATCACCATCAGCTTACACGTCTAACAGCTGTGACGGAGGAACTGGTAAAGGCTGTACAAGCTCTACGAACCTCTTCCTCGGGCGCTTCTTCTGATTCCGTCTCTCCGTCGCCGGCGCCGATGTCCCCACTACAGACCACCGCGAGCCCTCGACTCGCGTTACCGGAGAAGTTTGACGGTAATCCAGGAAAATGCAAGGGATTCATCCTTCAATGTTCTCTGTTTCTGAGCCAACAGCCTTCACAACACCCAACGGACGCCAGCAAGATCCTTTTCGTCTCCTCCCTGCTGACCGGCCGCACACTGGATTGGATGACGGCCGTATGGAGAACGGATGGCTCTGCATTCCGCTCGTACGACGCGTTTCTTCAGGAATTCCGGGCCGTCTTTGAACATTCCAAAGAGGGGAAGGGAGCGGAGGATTTGCTACTGGAACTCACGCAAGGACGTAATTCTGCAGCTGAGTATGCACTAGAATTTCGCACTTTTGCCGCGCAAACTAACTGGACTGATGATTCCCTCAAAGTGATTTTCCGGCGTGGTCTGAGTCACGTGTTACAGGCAGAGCTGGCTTGCCGCGATGAAGGAAGGGATTTCAACCAGTATGCTCAACTCGCCATTCAGATTGATAACCTGATGCGCTCACGCCGCGCTGGCATGCGCTCCACTACCTCTCACAGTTTTCCTGCACCACGGTACCACGGTTCCATGCCTTCTGATTCAGGTGTACCCATGCAAATCAACTCTTTTCATATTTCAGATGAGGAAAGAGAACGTCGCCGATCACAGAGATATGCTTGTACTGTGGAGGGGAAGGTCACGTTCGTCAAAACTGTCCACGTCGGTCTGCCAACAGAAAGAGTACTGCGGTGAGTCTAACCCTTGACTGTTTAAATCCTAAGTCATGTGTAGTAGTTCCCATAGAATTTACTGTCAACGGTAAATCCGTTTCCACGTCGGCACTGTTGGATTCTGGCGCCGCTGGGAACTTCATGTCACGAGAATTTGCTAATCTACATAGGATTACTCTAATTCCATGCATTTCTCCCCTTTCTGTCGAGGCTGTTGACGGTAGACCGCTGGGCACCGGTCACGTCACTCACCTGTCTCAAGAGTTGCGTATGCGCACCGGGCTGCTACATAGCGAATTGATTCAATTCTATATTCTTCAAGCTCCTTACACTCACGTGATTTTGGGGTTGCCCTGGCTCCGTAAGCATGATCCACTGCTGCAATGGACCTCCGGTCAGATCGTCAGCTGGGGAAAAAGCTGCTTCTCTAACTGCCTGTCCTCCATTCAGCCACTTCCTGTGAGGAGCATCCGAGAGACCCCCGGTGACACCGCGCTTAATCGCCTCCCCGCTGTGTACCACGACCTGGCGGAAGCCTTCAGTAAGTCTAAGGCCACCAAGCTGCCGCCTCATCGTTCCTATGACTGCGCCATTGACTTCTTGCCTGACGCCACACCACCTAAGGGGCGTATCTTCCCCCTGTCTCAACCCGAGACTGAAGCCATGCGGAAATACATTGAAGAGGAGCTCGCCAAGGGTTTTATTCGACCATCTACTTCTCCCGCCTCAGCCGGATTTTTCTTCGTTCAGAAGAAGGATGGAGGACTCCGACCATGTATTGATTACAGAGCGCTCAATGATCGCACCATCAAATTTCGCTATCCTCTGCCTCTGGTTCCGGCTGCACTGGAGCTGCTCCGCAAAGCAAGATACTATACCAAGCTGGACCTGCGAAGTGCATACAACCTGGTTCGTATCCGCGAAGGAGATGAGTGGAAGACGGCCTTTTCTACGTGTACCGGGCACTATGAATACTTGGTTATGCCGTTCGGGCTTTCCAACAGTCCTGCTGTATTCCAATCCTTCATTAATGACGTGTTCCGTGACATGCTCCAACGCCACGTCATCGTCTATATTGACGACATTCTGGTTTACTCTGACTCCCTAGAAGCTCATGTCCAACACGTTCGTGCTGTGCTACAGAGGCTCATCCAGTATCAGCTCTACGCGAAAATGGAGAAGTGTGACTTCCACCAAACCTCTACCTCGTTCTTGGGCTACATCATCAGTCCGGGGGGTGTGGCTATGGAGGATGGCAAGGTAAGGGCAGTGGTGGAGTGGCCCCAGCCCACTACTCTGAAGGAGCTGCAGCGCTTCCTAGGGTTCGCAAACTTTTATCGTCGCTTTATCAGGGGGTTCAGCACGGTGGCGGCACCCCTGACCGCGCTGGTTCGCAAGGGTACTTCTCGTCTGCCTTGGAGTGAAGAGGCTGCCCGGGCCTTTAACTGTCTCAAACAGGCTTTTACCTCAGCCCCCATCCTGCATCATCCTGATCCAGAGTCACCTTTTGTGGTTGAAGTGGACGCCTCGAGTACCGGCCTGGGTGCAGTGCTGTCTCAGCGTCAAGGATCGCCTCCCAAATTGTACCCCTGCGCCTATTATTCCAGGAAGCTCAGTCCAGCGGAGAGGAATTACGATGTGGGTGATCGTGAGTTGCTGGCCATGAAGGCAGCCTTTGAGGAGTGGAGGCACTGGCTGGAAGGCTCCACATACCCTTTCATCGTTCTGACTGATCACAAGAACTTGGAGTACCTGCGCTCGGCTAAACGGCTGAATCCCCGTCAGGCCAGGTGGTCTCTGTTCTTTTCTCGCTTCCAATTCACAGTCACCTATCGTCCGGGCTCAAAGAACGTCAAGGCGGATTCCTTGTCTCGTCAGTTTGATTCTGAGGTAACCACCCAGACTCCTGAAGCCGTTCTTGATCCTGATTTGATCATCAGTCCCATACGGTGGGGCATCGAGACCGAACTCGAACTGGCCAACGCTGACTCCGAGACTCCTCCAGAATGCCCCCCGGGGAAACTCTATGTTCCCGAAGCTCTCCGAGAAGAAGTGCTGAAGCATGTTCATGCCCTGCCCAGTTCCGGACACCCGGGTATCACCTCCACCATCCATCTCCTTCAGAATCGCTTCTGGTGGTCAACCTTGTCCCAGGATGCCAGTCGGTTCGTTCACCAATGCCTAACCTGTAATACCCAGAAAGCTTCCCATCTCATGCCTGCCGGTTTACTTCAACCACTGCCCATACCTCAACGACCCTCATATTGCTATCGATTTTATTACGGATCTGCCACCATCTGACGGACACACCACTATCCTCACTGTAATCGACCGCTTCTCCAAGGCCTGCCGCCTCATACCCCTCAGTAAGCTTCCCACAGCCTTGCAAACAGCTGAACACCTCTGTAATCTAGTATTCCGGTTTTATGGTCTGCCTGAAGACATCGTCTCGGACAGGGGTCCTCAATTCACTTCCAGAGTCTGGTCTGCCTTCTTCCAAATGCTCCAAGTCAACGTGAGTCTTACCTCCGGCTACCATCCTCAGGCCAACGGTCAGGTAGAACGACTCAACCAGGAGATCTCCCGTTTCCTCCGGTCCTACTGCCAACTCCATCAGAAGGACTGGAGCCGGTATCTTATGTGGGCAGAATACGCACAGAACTCCATTCAGAAACACTCCACGGGCTTGACTCCGTTCCAGTGTGATCCCGGATTTCAACCACCCCTGTTTCCCTGGTCTAGTGAGCCCACGAACGTTCCCGCAGTTAATGACTGGCTAAATCGGAGCGAGGAGACCTGGAATCTGGCTCATACACACCTTCAGCGGGCTGTCAACCGTGGTAAGAGGCAGGCTGATCGTCACCGCCGTCCCAACCCAGAGTATCAGCCAGGTCAATGGGTATGGTTATCCACGCGTAATCTACGTCTAAACCTTCCTTGCAAGAAGCTCAGTCCAAGATTCATGGGGCCTTACAAGATCTTGCGTCAGATAACTCCAGTATCCTTCCGTTTAGCTCTGCCCAGGCATCTGCGAATATCTCCCACTTTCCATGTCTCTCTGCTCAAACCCGCCACACCTCCCCTGAGGAAAGGAGGGGAGAATCCGCTGAACAATCCTCCCAAGCCATCATTGTGGAGGGTGAGGAAGCCTACCGTGTTCATCAGCTACTGGATTCCAGACGTCGGGGGGATTTCTGCAGTATTTGGTTGACTGGGAGGGCTTCAGTCCAGAGGAACGGTCTTGGGTCAATTCTGGTGACATTCTGGATCCCTTGCTCACTCAAGAGTTTCATCGTACTCATCCTGACAAGCCTGCACCTCGTGCTCGTGGCAGACCCCGCCGTCGTCAGGCATCCCTCGCGCCAGGAGTCGCTCGAAGGGAGGGGGCTCTGTTCACGGCGTCCAGTCTCCCTGAGTCCATCATTTCTCAACCACGAGCGCCCTCTCCTGAGTTCTAGTGTATTGCATACTCTCTTATTAGTATGCATCATTTGCGCTGTGACTACCATCACCTGTTCTGTGTTAATCATTGCTCAGCCTTTATCTGCCTCATTAACTCAATGTTCAGTGCGAAGTATTGCCTCTCTACGTGTGCATGTCCGAGCCGTTCCTGAGTATCAAGATTACCTGCATTTCTGATCCTCGCTATACTAACCTTCTCTGATTGCCTGCAGCCATCCTCTCGACCCTCTGCCTGATCCGGACACCGATTCAAGCCGCCTGCCTAGACCTTTCTGCCTGTCCCT
Organism: Gila robusta; assembly: GCA_030770095.1. NCBI lineage: Eukaryota > Metazoa > Chordata > Actinopteri > Cypriniformes > Leuciscidae > Gila > Gila robusta. The sequence goes on from JAVALU010000705.1 coordinate 6,076, forward strand.
GGTTTATGTACGCTCGCCGCCAGCCCAGACCTTTATGCCTGTTCCAGTTTGCTGCACGCACGCCGCCTGCCTACGACTCCCAGCCCGGTTTCTCCCTACTGCCTGCGCAACCTCATCCGAGACTTCCTGAGTTTATTTCTGACTGTCTTTGAGTTATCTTCCAAGAATTCCTGAGATTATTTCTGACTGCCTTTGAGTTATTAAAGTTGTTGCAAATGGATCTGCCTCAGCCTTCTGATTCGTTACACACTCTCTCTCTCTCTCTCTCTCTCTCTCTCTCTCATTATCTGTGTCTCATTCAGTCCTTCATAATCTCACCCTCGACAGTTCCCTGGTTTCTACACTGAACTTTCTCAAGACAAAATAATCATAAATAATATTTTGCATTAAAAAAAATCAAGCCCATTAATAGGACAAATTAAGATTTTTTTTAATATAAATATTTTCCATAAAAAATAGTCATGCTCTTAAATCATAATTATGACATTTAAAGTCAAAATTGGGACATACTTAGAGATAATTATGAGATTATGACTTTAGTCATTATTAAGACATAAATAGTCAAAAGTATGACATACTAAGTGATAATTATGAGATTATTATGGCTTTATTATGTCATTATTATGACAAAAAGTCGAAATTATAAATTGCAATTATGACTTAAAAAGTCAAAAATATGACATACTAAGTGATAATAATGAGATTATGACTTTAAAAGTCATAATCTTAGTGTTTCATAATTATGACTATTTAAGCCATAATTTGACTTTTAATTTTATTAAGATTTACCAAAGCATGATTTTTTTTCTTATGTGGTGCGGGCTTCCATATATGAATGATACATTTATCTAACATTTATATCTAAATTGTAGATTTTAGTGTTGTCCTTTAAAACAGTATTTCTTTCTGTAATGACTGTGCATGCCATATTTTTCCCAAATGTGAAATAAAAGGCAACTAAATACAGTGATATTTCAGCAGAGAGCGAGCGCAGATGATCCAGCTTTCTAGCAAGATCGGAAATTAAATTTTAATCAGTGACATTTAGAATTTATGACATCATGAATGGAATTTTCACACAAGGACGATAAATCCGAAATGTCAGCAGGTCAGAATGTGACTTTATATGCTTGTTTATGTGGGACTGTATATCTCATAAAGACACACGGGAGAGATGGATATGATGAGTGACAGTGCTAAGGGTGTCTATAATAGTATAATATTTTTTTTTGTAATGTCCATTTTTCTATTTCTGTTTGCATGCATAATCAACCCTATTTGAATGAACTTCCTGTTCAAGTCTCTTATTAACTCGCACACTAATCCTAACTTAAACACCGACACGGTTCTCTGTCTCTGTTTGACACAAATGTTCGAAATGAATATAATTTAATGGCAGTAATCGCCTCCATCATTTTGATTGCA
>JAVALU010000705.1:10000-57500 GCA_030770095.1 Gila robusta
TGATGCCTTAAAATGATAAATATTTAGACAGATCGCTAGGTTAAACACAGAGAATAACACAGACATACAGTATGTTTGACAGTGAAAAGGCTTTTTGAAGAGAAAACCTTTAGTTGTTTAGCTCTAGACACCAAAAGATCCAATAAAAAAGGTCAGACAACTAAAATAAGCAACATTTAACTTTCCTGACCCCTAAAATGAGGCCAAGTTGAAGAAACGTAATGAACTCCATTCCGACATGATTTTGGAGAAAATATCTGGATTTCTTACCCAGCATGCTTATATATCACACTTACCCAGCGTGTGCCATCAATGTGAACTATACATCACCTCTGTCACTGCTTCAATGACGACTGACACACAAGAAAATCAACAGAGAAGAGAACAGTAAACTACGGTGTGTATCTCTAACACGTAAAGAGTGAGCGTTGTAGTCCATTCAGGAAAATCGCTGCTACCTGCAAAGAGAGAGAGGAAAGTTTCTAAAGGGCGAAAGAGCAAAACTGACGGAGATAATGATCAGACTCACACATCACGGCATGAGGCGACCACAAAATCAGGCAATAAGGTCTTGTCATTTATCTGGCTGTGCTCGGCTCATGCCTCGCGCCTCAGGCACGGCGTACAGATGAAACACAGAGAACCAGGCACACAATCCCATGCTTTTTGGTCTCGCTCCGAACACGACGGGCTCCAATCCTGATTATTGAGATTGCATCTTCATTTGAACACATTAGACAAGACTCAACCCCTTCAGACTGTAACCAAATATGAAGACATTTAGCCGAATGTCCCAGCTCTTTTCCAATGGGGAAAAACACTTTTGGGCTCCAAAAAGGACAAAATGCATCATTGAATTATTATCAAATTCGTCCACAACTTCAGTGCTATGTTGAAAGTCTTCTGAAGGTCCAGTTTTATGGTGCTTTTTAGTCATTTTTGGTGCTTGTCCTTGTGAAAAAGAAGCATACTTTTTAGCATTCTTCTAAAAATAGTACTTATTATGGAAATAATGTAAAGTAATATTCTTAAGTACAAACTGAACACAATGTTTTTGGACACTTAATTGCACGTGAACTGCAATTAAATGAATATGTATTACAGTTTACATTTATATTAAATGCAATTTGCTGAACTTTAGAGTTCTTTTTGACCCACTTAAGTACTTTATGTACTTTCATAATTACCTTTGAAATATGGCAAAATACTCAATGTACTAACAAGCAATAACTTTTCGGGGCTGGCAAGTTTCAATCCCTTAGAAGCCTATGGAGAAGTGATCCAGCTCTCAGATTTAATCAAAAATATCTTAATTCGTGTTCCGAAGATGAACGAAGGTCTTACGGGGTTGAACAACATGAGGGAGAGTAAATACTGACAGAATTTTCATTTTTGGGTGAACTATCCCTTTAAGGCTGGGTTAAGGTGTAAGGGAAGGGTCAACTGTTTAATTACAAATGTAATTACATAAATTAATTACAGCTGTAATTACATGCAGGTATTTTTAAAATATAAGTACAATGTAAAAACATATATGTACACAATAAGTCCATTGCATCAAATTATTAATTTCAATGTAAGTACATAGTACTTAAAGCCACTTAATATAAAGTGGGACCAACTGTGGCTTTAAGAGCTTCTGCCTGCATCTCTGAACATGAAGATCTGGCAAACCATCTGATTTCACCACAAGTCTTCTGGCCCGAGGAAGCTGGTGTCTCGAGCTACAGACGCTCGGGGTCAGTGAAGATCTGTGATAAACCCGAACTGACAACCCAGCCAGCCCTGGTGAAAACATCATTAGTCCTGCATGCGTCCACTGACTTTTTGCACCATTCTTAATTTTCCAACAGTCCAAGCACTGTGTTTCACGGGCCGGTGAACTGCTGACTTCATCGTGAGAATAGCATTACCCTCAGAGGTGCGGAGGAAATACATTAAAAGCGACGCAACGAAGGGGAAAAGCACTTCCTCAGAGAGAGCTCAAGCAAACACGATAAGCTTTGCAAGTCACAGCTGGTTCTTCTTAAATGTTTCTATTAAACATGAAGGAAGAGTGGAGGAGGAACGGAGACATGGACACAGATGATGTAATAAAGCAACATATAATCCTGTCCTCGAAAATAGAACGAGATGGTTTTTGTGGACAAAGATATAAATATTACTAAAAGAAGGATGCAACGCTATTAAATGTCAAGAGAGACCCACTGGTGAAAATCAAGCACTTAATGTTGTTTATGTGTCTATGTGGTGTTTTTAATATGCTTTAAAACATGCCATGTTCAAATTCATCAGTCAACAACACCATTGCTGAGTATTTTCTCCTTGAAACTGCAGATAGTCTCAAAAACACGGTTTGAAACTGCCCCGTTTCTTATGTCACAAACATGTTACCAATCCTGTTGACGTGTGGGCGGGCCTTTTCTACAGTGACCACAAAAACACCTTTAAGAACGGACAGGAAAATCGTGTATACATACAGCAATATAGCGGGTGAATTATTATTTATGATGGATGTTATGATGAACTATGCACGTCCAGATTTTGCCGAGTTAGACACGTTCATGGGTCAACCCCTAAATCTAACCCTACTCATAAGTTATCCCTAAAATCAGAGGGAAATTAATAATGAAATCAGAATGAAATGAGAGGGAATAACACAGATGTAGAAGCACATAACCCTGGTTGTAAGCCTAAACTTGACATAAACTGTAAACTTGTCCCTCAAATCTGATTGGTTGACTGGAATGTTGTTTGGGGACTAATTTGCATATTCATGGGTCCACCTATACAAAATGAGGCAAGGGTGTAGAGTTACATTCAAGCTATTTTAAGGCATGGAGAAATTATTTTAACAGTTAATTTTTTTTTTAAATATGTCATTTTAATTATCAAAGATAAGTTTTAAAGGATAAACTTATTGACTCCAAGTGGATTTTAAATAAGGTAAGTAAATTAAGGATATTTTATTTTTAGAACAATTAAGAATGTAATTGTCATAACAATTAAGCACATTTAAACCCGATGACTTTGACTTATGCTTAAATACATAAATAAATAAACTTGTTGCAGTATGATGATGAGCATTTTAGGGAAATGTGAATTGTCATAAAAAATTTAAAAAATAAAAAAAGATTAAGAAAATTAAAATAAACTACTAGACAAAAATTGGAGAGCAAATGGAGACGCTAAGGCCGTGTGTCCACCAAAGTGTTTTTTTACGAGGCTGGCGTATTTTTCCAATTGTTTTCAATGGGAGCGTCATGAGCGTAACGAGGCGCTGAGCATTCAGCCTTTTTTACTGGTCGCCGAGAGTTGAAAAATGTTCAACTTTGGGTAAAACACAGCGCTCATCACTGTCACTTTTTACCCAACCGTCCAATCACAGTGGAGGAGGGGCGGGACAAATATCACACCGACCAACCACATTCTGCTTGTACAACGTCAACAGAAGACAACAACAAGCATAATAACGGAACAAAATAATTTAAAACAAGAGCCAGGGAAAATACGTTACATTGTATCGACATTTTAAAATAGAATCAACACAGAAACAAAATATGTGTGAAATGAGATACTAGTAACACTTTCGTGGGTATCATAACAAGCAAAGTGTCTCAACTGAAAAAAAATGCTGCGCTGCCAAAACGCTCTCAAGCGCCCATAGCTAGGCGTTTACGGCAGAGCGCCTATAGCGTTTTCAGCTGGCTAAAAACGCTTTGGTGGACACGCGGCCTAAAGCAATCAAAAGTCATAAATCTCATTATGAACTCATTCACTTTTGCTGCATGACAACAGCTGAAAGATTTTTATTTCTCTCAGGAATTTTAGGAGAAACATCTGAGACTAGGCTGACACTTAAATGAAGCATGTGACTTTCCCTGGACTCTCTCTCTCTCTCTCTCTCTCTCTCTCTCTCTCTTCATTAACAATCCAGCCACGGCCATCGGGAAGAGCAGGAATCCTCCTGGACTCGCTGAACTGCTGCTGAAGCGCTCCATGAGGAATGCCAGCGTGACTGGGAATATGGAGACAGTTTCACACTGCAGGAATACATTATTAACATCACTGGGTTTCATCAGGAAGCTCATTCTGAGGGACTCCGCCACAGTAACAAATAACAGAGAGTTTTTCTCCCGCCGTCTGTCGTGTCCCTCATATTGCAGGATGACTGAGTCTGAGTCAGACACACGAGATGGAGAGCCTCCGGGGGTCCAAACATACTCTGTGAATCAGATCTAAAAATACTCGTCATTAATAAGCCCAATCTGATACGCATGAGCTTTCATTTCCCCTTCACTGCTTCTCTGTTAACCCTTAAATGCATGAATGTTTCGCCAGTCATTATTACATATTCGGGTCTTTAGTGATACAGGTCTATCTAACATGGATGGCTCTCTAACTGCCGCAACATTATAAAACTATCCTGATATTTAAATAACAATTACAAAAGAGTAAAATAAAGCATATTTCGTTGCCTTTTTGAACTTGGAAGGGTTCAGTTTGAGGAGAAGATTGTGTAACATCATGACTGTCGTCGTCAGATTTAATTTCCCCATCTGGCTCATATTCGCCATATTCTCAAAAGCATCGTTTTTAATGTTTACAAAATCAATTATTTTTTACTTCACTCCAGTATACTTGCTTTGCAGTAAATCGCTGAGCAATTTCGAGTTTTCTGGGTCAATTAATAACCGAGGTATGTATGCGTTTGAAGGTTAAAACAAACTAGGTTACACAAGTTGCAACACTGTTTTTTTCCAACAAATTTTTTTAACTTTGTGTGAGGAACAGCTCAAAATGAAAACTGTTATATGCTGAAATGTGTCCCTTTGCTCTAAACTCTCAAGTTTATATTCAAGTACGTCACCATATCAATGACTTTAAAGTCATTTAATGTCATTTAAGTCAAACATGCATCTCGAGGCGCCATGATTGAGATAGGAGAGTTGGACTGAAGGGGAAGACATGAAATAAACAACAAAAAAAAATCATACAAATCTATCGTACGGCTTTAGATGAATTGTATGAACTACTTTTATAGTGCTTATTTCAGTTCGTTGTGTAGAAAAGAGCAGCGTGAACATTCTGCTGGGTAACTGCTTTTGTCTTCCACAAAAAAAAAAGTAAAACATCATTTATGTTTCAAGCAAAATGAATGTTTTTTGAGGGCGAACTTCCCTTTGATACTATAAATAACCTTCCCCTTTTAAATAAATTGAAATTAAATGGCCCAATTACTGTTTTCTTTCATGTTAAATCAATATTTCAAGCCTTTTCTATTTATGGTAATGAAGTCCCATCACTTCACTGACAGGCAAGCTCCTCTTGTTCCCACAGTCCCTTTCAGCTAATTTTCACAACACAGAGAAGACAGCATGCCCGGAGAATCTCATTTGCACTAATACATTCGTGTTGGATTCGCTGCAGAAAAATGACAGAAAGGGCATCAGCTGTTTTTCAAAAGCAACATCTTTATCTAGATGAGTGCCAGCCCTCCCGCAGGCTTCCCTTCCCATTCATCCCATGTTTCCTGAGAGCGCTCTTGACTGATGGCCTGTCAGCGCTGGTTTGTAATTACCCCACATCTACAAGAGGTACTTCATTCCAGAAACTCAATGGACTCAATAGGTGAGCTGACGCTAATGAACAAGTGAGAATATTTTGTCATATGCACATCCAGGCAAGCATATTCAAAAAGATGAGATGTGCGACAGCAGTAAATGCAGTCTGGCACTTTAAAGGGCTCAAATTGCATACATTATCGTGAAGTCCCCTTGTCCTAGACTTCTGGGGGGCCTAAGCAAAACTTTGTAAGTTCATAAAAACCCCAAAATGACCCCCGACCCCTTAACCTGTGCTTTTAGTGCCATTTCACTGTCAACAAACAACAGTGAGTTGAAACAGTCAGTAATAATACTATACAAATTAAAATGACAAACAATAGGACAAATTCAATAGAAAATTAAAGCTGCAAGCAGCATTTATCGGGGTTCAAGCATTTAAGGCCTTTAAGCACATAAGCATTAAAGACATTACGTTTTATTTAGCAAGCATTTAACCACTGACATCATAGATGGAAAAGACCATTTACAGCCAATACAGGCAATTTACCATAGGAAATACATGGTTTTCAAAGCTTTTTAACAGTTATAGCACCACCTATTGTCTGATCTCCATAAAATTTTGCATGCTTGTTTACTGTGTTATGACACATATGCCCACCAATTTTTGTGAAGTTCTGAGTTTTTGTTTAGGATTTATAGGCTGGATTTATAGGCTGGTTATAGGCTGTTTAGGATGGTTATAGCCAAATAAATGCAAAAGTTCAACTTTTTTTTTTTTGATAATTATTGATCTAGAGAGTCCAGAGAATTGTACTGCACTGGTTTGGTTTCCGATTGGGTGAAAAACATAGGACTAGTTCGCGAAAGTAGGTTTTGGACAAAATCAAAGATGGCAGAGATAAACGTTTTGTCCGTCTTGAGCCAAGGATCGTAGTGATATAAAACACTCGAGTCTAGGACAAACGGTCTAAGAGTTATGAGCGATTTTGTACTTTTGGTTGCTGTAGCGCCACCTATGGGCCACTCGGGGTCATACTCTGATAGGTTCTCCCCAAATTGAGGCCTACCATCTGACCAGGTTTCAAGTCTCTAGCACTTACGGTTTGGTCTGCACAATCAGTTTTACAAATCCTTACAATTACAATAGGGTTTCAGCACTAACGTGCTTGAACCCCTAAAAATAGCCTCTAGTATACAGAAATTGAATAAAGAATAAAGGGTGTAATTTTCATCCCGGCCACTAGGGGTCACCAGGGAGAATCTTGTCACTAGGACGTGGCTTCTTTAAGACAGGGAGAGAAGAAGGAGGGGTTGGGGAGGTCACAGGTGCTAAGGGGAGATGGTGATTTAACTGTTTTGGGTCCACTACTGTAGGGATGGACAAATGAAGCCTCATGAAGCACTGATGCTTTGCTCTGATGCTTTCCCCTGATTGTTCTGGGAAAAGATTTGAAGCATCAAGAGTGTCGAAAACAGCACCATCTTGTGGCAGGTCAATTTTATAGCAGCCATAAACCCGAGTGCGCAGCATATTTCACCTCCGTTGTTTTATCCATTAAACACAAATAAAAGCCTGACTACATTAAATGTTCAGTTTTCTGATAATATAATTCACATATTAAAGTGTGGCAATAAATTAAATGTAACAATTATATTAACACTAATTATAAAAATATAGTTGCTTGATGCAAGTAAATGGTTGTCTAATTATGTTATGGTTTCTATGCTGCTTATATGTCAGAATATATGATCGTGTAACATAGGCTATAGGCTTATTTATAAAAATTAAAATAAATGTTAGTAAATGGACTTAAACTTCCAAAAACCTGTAGAGTAGTGGTGTGGGTTCAAACATCCCGACACGCAAAGTGAAGCATTCACGTGACTGGAAAGAATCCAAGAAAGTGAGGCTTCGTTTTTCGTTGATCACGTGTTTCTCTGAAAACAATACGCGCTCCGGCGCGGAGCTTCATGAGAAATTGCGCTGCGAACTCGATACACACTTTGAAGCTTCAGTGTCAAATGTAACATCACTACACTACTGACCTGTATACAATGTTAAGTAAATTTATTTTATGCTTGACTTGTGGTTTTTTGACATATTGCTAAACTTTGAATGAGTATTAATGCTCTTTGTTTGGAGTCTGTAGAAAACGCCTGCAGGAATGAGAAAGGTGGATACATGAAAAAAGTACTGAAAGGACTGTGGATGAAAGTGGATACTGATATTTTTCCATGCACCATTTTGGATTGGATTTATTCTGGTGCTGTTGCTTGGACTCAGACTTCTCTCACCATTTCCATCAGAGACTTGGCCTATGTCTTTCATGCAGTCATGCTTTAATGTGATTGTCTAAGTGATGTTGTCTATGGAATTAAACGAATGGGCAATATTTGAGATTGTCCATCTGAGATTGAAACAAGCTGCTTAAGATTGTCAAAGTATAGTTTATTTTGTTGTTTTCTTCTGGTTTGTTTTCAATGTTTTGTTAATTCATATGGCTATTTTTGATGGGGTTTTTCATTTTCACTGTGTAATATAATGCTTAATAAAATAAGTTTCCCTCATACTGAAGATCCTGGTGTGATTTGTAACAGACAATTTTCAATAGGTAGAACCCCTTTCTTTTGTGTAGCCCTTTACCTAGATATAGAGTGGAGGTGGTTACAAAGTAATCAAATGTAAAAATAAAACTCTGTATAGTCTTCTTCGCTGTATTAATTAAATATACACTGATTCTTAAAGTTACTAAGGATATTCAGTGAAGAGCAGTGAATGATTCTCTCGTTTTTTTTTTTTTTGTGGTTTGATTAAAGGGATACTCCACTTTTTTTGGAAATAGGCTCATTTTACAACTCCCCCAGAGTTAAACTGTTGAGTTTTACCGTTTTTGAATCCATACAGCCGATCTCCGGTTCTGGCGGTACCACTTTTAGCATAGCTTAGCATACATCATTGAAGTGGACAAGACCATTAGCATTTCTCAAAAAAAAAATGACCAAAGTGTTTCGATATTTTTCCTATTTAAAACTTGACTCTTCTGTAGTTACACCGTGCACTAAGACCGACAGAAAATGTAAAGTTGCGATTTTCTAGGCTGATATGGCTAGGAACTATACTCTCATTCCTGCGTAATAATCAAGAAACTGCACTGCCGTACCATGAGTGCAGCAGGCGTAATGATATGACGCAGCGCCTGAAAAGGCGTAGCGTTGTAAGTTACCGAGCTGGGGACTATTTTCAGACGCTGCGTCATATCATTGCGCCTGCTGCACTCATGGTACGGCAGTACAGTTTCTTGATTATTACGCAGGAATGAGAGTATAGTTCCTAGCCATATCAGCCTAGAAAATCGCAACTTTACATTTTCTGTCGGTCTTAGTGCACGGTGTAACTACAGAAGAGTCAAGTTTTAAATAGGAAAAATATCGAAACTCTTTGGTCATTTTTTTTTGAGAAATGCTAATGGTCTTGTCCACTTCAATGATGTATGCTAAGCTATGCTAAAAGTGGTACCGCCAGAACCGGAGATCGGCTGAATGGATTCAAAAACGGTAAAACTCAACAGTTTAAGGGAGTTTAAGGGAGTTGTAAAATGAGCCTATTTCCAAAAAAGTGGAGTATCCCTTTAACATTAAATGACAGACCGCGGCAGGTTTATTAGGCTGCTGTCACTTTAAGGCCAAATGCATGCAGATCTAATATACTGACACACATTCGATTACTTCCCAACTGTTGTTGTTCACTTAAGACATACCGACTGTGCCAAGACAGGCTTTTTTTATATAAATATCAAATATTTTCTATAAATAGAATTCCACTTAATATAAATATTACTTTAAACGCAACAATATTTTTAATAAGAATTTGTATACATATTATATATATATATATATATATATATATATATATACAGCTATATATTTTATACTTGCATTTAGTTCAAATTTAATAATAATAATTTATTATTATTTAATTACACATTTATTTATATATAGATCACTTAATTATTAATCTATACAGGCTATAGTTATATCTATGAAGAATGTAACCAAAAACATAAAATGCTAGACACTAAATACACACTCACTTTTACTCACTTAATATTCAGCTATATTATTATGACTGCACTGACACTAGAACTGAACAGCATAATGGCATCAATGTTTTCTACAGAGCTGCTTTATTAATTGAACTCATTTAATAACAGATGTACTTTACACAGTTATTGAACCAAAATGAATCAACACTGAACACTGAATAATGACTGTTTACTATTGTCTTTTTAGAGCTGCTTTACAGCAGATTTGAATTCTGTTTGCATCAATGAATCATTACTTTCCTGTTTATCCCTAAAGCTGCTTGAAAAAAAATCTCTATTGTATAAAGCGCTATATAAATATAAGTAATGTTTAAGCATTTAAAATTATTCACAAGGTCAAAGTTGGTAGTTTAAATGAAAATAATAATAATAAATAATAACCAAACACCTCCATTGTTATTTGATGTCCTTATACGTCATCATATGGGTATCTTATGCAACTTCACCTGTGTTGCCCAAAACTAATTTCCCTTAAAGGGACAAATAAATTATTAAGTATTAAGTAAGTATCAGTGCATGTGTCAAGCTATGAAATGGCAAAATGGTTGGAAGTAGTAAAATCTAACATTCAATTTCACAAACTTAAAGGGATTTTCATGTAACATGACACTTTGCATTCTGTTCAGTGTTTGGTTCAGTGACAGCTAGCTTGTCATGCGTTGGTCTTCAGCAGAACAGGGCTTAAACCAGGCTTGACAATCAGAGCGATTGTAGGTCTCCCAAACACAAGGTCTCCAGACCCGACCGTGTCCCTACAGCGGACAGACTCACTTCTAGCACTAACAAGAATCAATGAAAGCAAAGCCCCATGGGAAGGCCGGCGCTGAGCCGAAACTCTTCTGTCGACTGTAATTCAGCTGGTGGAATGCCAGAATTACGCTGGGCCGGCAGAAGATATCACAGCTCGCCAGAATGCATCCCGATGAGCAATATTACAGCACGCGTGCATCTGACCAGGTGTTCGACTGCCAATCACGGGGACAAAAGAGCCATTCTGCTGGAGAACACACTGTCACGGCTCTTTTGTTGTTAACAATGGCGACGGACTGAGAGGTCTGACACTACAACCGCCACTTACTCGCTTTGAGAGGGTCTTGATTCGTGTGTCAATTTGATATTGCCTCTGGTGAAAGCCGAAACCTGTCGTTTAAAGGGTGACTCTTCGATAAGAGAGATACGGAGCAGAGATTTTAGGAAACAGGGAGGTCGTTTCCAACACAGCAAACATACAATCATCCAAAAGCTGCAGAGTCGAGACAGCATTCGAGGAAATTACTGTTAGAGCTGTTTGCTAAAGTTTAGGACAGGCATGATATCGTATGATTTTTGCCTGCATGAATCCCACTTACATTAAAAAAACGTGAGAAACCACCAAGTAAACACACAGAACGCCCCTGCAACCGCATATCAACAAGATATAATCACTTTATAGCAACAACATATGAGCTTGTTAAAAAGGATTGTAACCAATTTATAGATACAGCTTTATAATATAGTTAAAATGTTGTTTTCATGCATATGTGTATATATACATAAATATTATATATATATATACATACAGGTGAAATTCAAGTATTTCAGTAATTCAAATTAAAAGGTAAAACTAATATATTTAGTATATATAACTATATACATATGCATGATTATACTTTTCAGAGGGCCGACATTTCTGTATATAAAATCCTTTTTTTATTGATTTCATGTAATATTCTAATTTTCTGAGATTTTGAATTTGGGGTTTTCATAAGCTGTAAGCCATAATCACCAAAATTATAACTTTTGCACGATATTCTAACTTTTCGAGTTTCACCTGTATATGTGTGTATGTATATATCTATATACAGGTCCTTCTCAAAAAATTAGCATATTGTGATAAAGTTCATTATTTTCCATAATGTAATGATAAAAATTAAACTTTCATATATTTTAGATTCATTGCACACCAACTGAAATATTTCAGGTCTTTTATTGTTTTAATACTGATGATTTTGGCATACAGCTCATGAAAACCCAAAATTCCTATCTCAAAAAATTAGCATATTTCATCCGACCAATAAAAGAAGTGTTTTTAATACAAAAAAAGTCAACCTTCAAATAATTATGTTCAGTTATGCACTCAATACTTGGTCGGGAATCCTTTTGCAGAAATGACTGCTTCAATGCGGCGTGGCATGGAGGCAATCAGCCTGTGGCACTGCTGAGGTGTTATGGAGGCCCAGGATGCTTCGATAGCGGCCTTAAGCTCATCCAGAGTGTTGGGTCTTGCGTCTCTCAACTTTCTCTTCACAATATCCCACAGATTCTCTATGGGGTTCAGGTCAGGAGAGTTGGCAGGCCAATTGAGCACAGTAATACCATGGTCAGTAAACCATTTACCAGTGGTTTTGGCACTGTGAGCAGGTGCCAGGTCGTGCTGAAAAATGAAATCTTCATCTCCATAAAGCTTTTCAGCAGGTGGAAGCATGAAGTGCTCCAAAATCTCCTGATAGCTAGCTGCATTGACCCTGCCCTTGATAAAACACAGTGGACCAACACCAGCAGCTGACATGGCACCCCAGACCATCACTGACTGTGGGTACTTGACACTGGACTTCAGGCATTTTGGCATTTCCTTCTCCCCAGTCTTCCTCCAGACTCTGGCACCTTGATTTCCGAATGACATGCAAAATTTGCTTTCATCCGAAAAAAGTACTTTGGACCACTGAGCAACAGTCCAGTGCTGCTTCTCTGTAGCCCAGGTCAGGCGCTTCTGCCGCTGTTTCTGGTTCAAAAGTGGCTTGACCTGGGGAATGCGGCACCTGTAGCCCATTTCCTGCACACGCCTGTGCACGGTGGCTCTGGATGTTTCTACTCCAGACTCAGTCCACTGCTTCCGCAGGTCCCCCAAGGTCTGGAATCGGTCCTTCTCCACAATCTTCCTCAGGGTCCGGTCACCTCTTCTCGTTGTGCAGCGTTTTTTGCCACACTTTTTCCTTCCCACAGACTTCCCACTGAGGTGCCTTGATACAGCACTCTGGGAACAGCCTATTTGTTCAGAAATTTCTTTCTGTGTCTTACCCTCTTGCTTGAGGGTGTCAATGATGGCCTTCTGGACAGCAGTCAGGTCGGCAGTCTTACCCATGATTGCGGTTTTGAGTAATGAAACAGGCTGGGAGTTTTTAAAAGCCTCAGGAATCTTTTGCAGGTGTTTAGAGTTAATTAGTTGATTCAGATGATTAGGTTAATAGCTCGTTTAGAGACCCTTTTCATGATATGCTAATTTTTTGAGATAGGAATTTTGGGTTTTCATGAGCTGTATGCCAAAATCATCAGTATTAAAACAATAAAAGACCTGAAATATTTCAGTTGGTGTGCAATGAATCTAAAATATATGAAAGTTTAATTTTTATCATTACATTATGGAAAATAATGAACTTTATCACAATATGCTAATTTTTTGAGAAGGACCTGTATATATATATATATATAAACGCACACACATATATTATATGAACACAAACTGCGATGATTTGACAGCACTTATCAATACTATATTTTCAATTTTAATATTGTTTAGTTATAAATTAATGTATATAAATGATTACCTTTACTATCACATATAATAAAGCCATTCACTGGATCGTCCACCTGGAGATGTATTTTTAACTGTGGTAAAAATACTATACTATAAGGCATGGACTTCTCTAATTACATTATTTATTTACATTGTGTGAATAACAGCTGTCAGCTGTGCCATGCAGATTTGTTTGCATATATGAATAATTATAGTAGTTGAATATTCTGAATAACTTTGCTTAAGAAAAAGCTTGTTTCGTAGAGTGTTAAAATGGTCTAATGTGAAGAATATATTGCATGTGGGGAAACAGCTTTACACAAGGATCTTTAAATCCACTCTTCCAGTGTTTTCACATATGGCAGGACGCTGCTCACTCACTGAGATAAGATGGGTTTGCTTTGCTGCGCACACAGAGGAACAGTTAGAGCGAGCCGAGGCAGATGTCTGGGTGAAACCACGGTAAACCGACTCAATCAGCCACACTCTTACGGGAAACATGGAACATGTGGAAATCCGAGGGCCTAATTAGCCAATTTCCTTCATGAAATTACGCATCTGCGATGGGTGATTGGACCACCATGTCAATCTGAGACCTTGATCCAAGGCTAATTGTGTATCCCTGAAAAACCCACCCAGGGACACGATTGAAGTTAATCTGACAAGATTCACCCTTCTGACTGCTAGACGGTAATAGTGTGCTTTACCCTCAGAGACAAACACGACCTGTGCTCTTTTAAAGATACGGCACCCTCTGAGGCATGCATGAGCCTAAATGAGATGCATTATTAAAAAACATCATAAAACTGACAATATTCCTTTAGGAGAGAAAAAGAACCACAGAAAAATTTGAAGGCTATGAATGGAATTCTAGAACAATGCTTTCAGTTTGCAGAATGTACATAGAGTTATGTTGAAAAGAGTATGATATAACATTACAGTCATATGACTTCTATCATATAATTGTATGTATGCATGTATATATATATATATATATATATATATATATATATACACATATACTGTTTATATATATATATATATATATATATATATATATATACACACATATACTGTTTATATATATAGTAAATTATATCAGTCATCCTAGTGCAAATATTGGTACTGGTCATTAAAAAAGAGAGAGACTGAGAGACAGAGAAAGACGAGGCACAGAATATAAAGGCAGGCCTAAACCCTGCATAAATGCACATCCTGAGGCTGAATAATATATTTTTTTCTGTGTGAGAAATGAGAGGCTGGGGGATGATGAAACTTTTAAATCCATGGTTTTATGGTGTTTTGTGGTGTGGGTGAATAAATTACGTGTCAAGGACGGACGCGGCCAAAATCGCTTCATTTGAAAATTGAGAAAGAAAGGAAAAACCACACCGACATTTGTGTTTGCATTCTCTTTCTCTTTCTCTCTCTCTCTCTCTCTCTCTCTCTCTCTCTCTCTCTCT
Source organism: Gila robusta (assembly GCA_030770095.1). Lineage (NCBI taxonomy): Eukaryota > Metazoa > Chordata > Actinopteri > Cypriniformes > Leuciscidae > Gila > Gila robusta. The sequence goes on from JAVALU010000705.1 coordinate 24,687, forward strand.
CTCTCTCTCTCTCTCTCTCTCCTCTCTCTCTCTCTCTCTCTCTCTCTCTCTCTCTCTCTCTCTTCTCTCTCTCTCTCTCTCTCTCTCTCTCTCTCTCTCTCTCTCTCTCTCTCACACACACACTTTAAGTATCTTCATGAGAGTCTCAGTCTTCCTCAAAGCCACTGAGTGCTTTATTCTTACAAATATTCACACTGGAATTGTGCTTGTTATTCAACATAATTTCATATTTGGCTGAGATCACCTGTGTCATTCAGTGCATTGTTACTGATAATCAAATTAAGTCGCACCCTACTTCTTTTTTTTCTCTTTTTTTTTTTTGCATTCTTTGCATTTTTTTGAATAGGCCTATCTTGTTTCACTTGGAAATACTTCTCATTAAAAAGTGTCTTTTGAGTGCATTTTAAAGTCAACTTCAGTGTAGCATGATCTGGATCACAACATATGTAAATATATTGTAAATAATAAACTTCACAAGATTATAAAATGCATGTAATTCACCCAATATTTGCCTGAGCAGGACCCCTAGTGAAGCCACATGCTTTGAGATAGCTAACCCTGGCAGACGTCAGGACAGCTTGTGTCATGACAGAACGTCTCTGAAGATTTAAGAGAGTGAAAGGGGTCAAAAGATTACATCAAAGTCAACAAACCCCTGACGGGAGCCGCGGGACAGCGTCTTTCCCTGTGGGCCACCGGCTCTTGACCTCGAGCAGGGAAACGGGCCTGAGACGAGAACTGTGGCGGCAGTAAACTTTCATTTCCTATTTCAAATGTTTTAAAAATGAAATATAAAAAAATAAATACATGAAATATAGAAATATTATAGAAATATGAATTATTCTCAGTTTGTGTAGTCTTTTTGCAGTATAAACTAAAAAAGTGACAAGTCAAAAAAAGTGTGTCAAGTCAAAGTCATTTCCACAAAACACATTATTTTAAAGAAACTTTATAGAAAATCATGATTTTAATACTAATGAATATCATCATAAAAAACTGACTCAATTTGCATTCCTGGTTTTCATCGGTCATGTGAAATAATCCTAATTACTCATCAAAATTACTCTGAAACATTTCTTTTCAGCTGACATCATCAAGCCCTTATATTTTTTCCAATCCCTCCCATCACTTTCACTATCCAATCATATTCCAGTTGATCAGTTAAGTCCCACCCACTTTATCTCATTGAATATTCTGTTTTACTTGTAAATACATCACATTACGTACGGTTGAATGGGTTGCAAACTCATTTCATGTTGATTTTAAATGACTGTAGTTATCGAAGAATAATAATTCATATTTATAGAATGCACAGAGAAATGATAAAAGACAAAGTGGAAGCAGAAGGCGAGAGGAAAAGGATGCAATGTAACACACACACCACACACACACACACACACACACTCCCGCTGTAATTGTCAGCTAATCAGCACAGGCGGACAGTGGCATCTATCACACAGCTGGCCAGAGCTTGATTCATTATCAGCCGCCAGCTGCCGCTTCAGAGCGACTCTGGGATCGGCTCATCCGGCCTGGCAGGTGGGAAGCTTCGGGAGCGTTTGTCTTTCCTAAACAGTAAAGTTGGTCCAAGCTCGTTAAGGAGAACAGAGTCCGCTTGCACTGGGATCAATGGTTGTAGTCAATCTGCAGACATTGATGAAATAGAAAGTATGGATGTTCTGCTTCCTAATCGTATATCCACTAGCCAATGCGCTCTGACAGCTTGACTTTCAGCCGGGTCACTTAATTGAAATGACAAATCCCAGTCTGAACAGCTAGTAAATGTGCAAACCAGCATCTAAACAGACCAGCTAACCTCTGTTTCCACAGCATGCTGAGCTCTTGAAGCTGGACTTCTCTTAAAATAAAGTGTTATCACACCATTCTTCATTCCAGAGTTTCCCTTCTTCGTCTTTATAGGCATTCATATGAGTTCTCGAGGCTTTTCCATTTAGAAGTACTTCTACGCTCTTGTGTTTCTCCACATAATAACGGCAGTATTGGTTTGCAATTTATTTCATCCGTGACACTCCTGACCTCCCTCTAAAGATGTTTCCTGCGAGGCTTAAAGTAAAAATAAAAGCAAGTGAAGCGGAAATTTGCAGATGATAAAAGCTCTTTCAGGAAGTCGAGGCATATGTTCCCACACATATTCTGCTCTATTGTCAATAAGGTGGGTTGTGGAATTAAAACTGGTTGTGAGTTATTCATCTTTATGTTCTTGAATCAGAAAAGTTTAATGGATAAGTTGAAAACATGAGTTAAAAAAAACATATTTGATCATTAATGTGAGAAGTAAAATGTAGTAAAAATGTAGGTCTACAACATTGTTTCCCACAAAATGAGCTCAAGGAAGAACAATATTTAATAATTTTCATATGCATATCAATCATTCATGTAAGAAAAAACATTTTTCTGTAAAGTTTCCTTCAACCCTCAAGCACAACACAACAATGCAAAATACAGGTAAAATACCTGTGAAAAATCTATATGGAAAGTTCCTTCATATTTAACACTGGCTATAATTTTATGGAGCGTATGGACGAATGTAAAGTAATATCCAGTGATATTTACATATTTATTAAGATATGTACTGTATATATAAAAAAATACATATATGAAAAAAATTATAATAAATGAACAATTCACACAAAGAATTCCATGAACATTTTTGAGTGATGTCACTGATGAATTGTTGAGTTTTGAAATGATTCACTGAAATGAACTGATTGAACAGATTCCCAAATCCAATAGAGCCCGACCGATATATCGGTCTGCCGATATTATCGGCCGATATGAGATTGTCGCAGATATATCGGTATTGGCGTATATGCCGCCGATATGAACTCTTTTTTACAGAACATATAACGCAGATAAATGCTTGTAAATTGTGTAATTACATAGTTTGTCCAGCAGAGCGCCATTGTTTGCTACTGGCGACCCAGGTCACTGTGGTGACACCAGCCAACCCCTTTCACTTATTATATATTATATATATTCTGTTTATGTATACTGTATTCTATATACAGTACCAGTCAAAAGTTTGTACACACAAATGGGAAAGTGTGTCCAAACTTTTAACTGGTTCTGTACTATAATTTACATATAAATAATATTGCTACTGTATTATAATATACACATAATATTGGCCGATATATCGTTATCGGGCTTTTTTTTACTTCATAATATCGGCATCGGCCCCCAAAAATCCGTATCGGTCGGGCTCTAAAATCCAATGACATTTTGGTCACTAAGTTTAAATCAGAGACACTCGTGAGTCACGAGGAATTGCTAAAAGAATCTAATAACACAATCTTTAGGAAACTTCACATCATTTACTACATTTAGTATTATATCCTTTTTACGTTTTGCAAATTGTCCAGATTAAGAGCTTTTTGTCATTGATGTTGTACACTGTTAAATAAAATGAGCAAATGAAAGTGTTAACTGGAAACATATGTTGTGTTTGATGTCCTGTGGTTGTGTCTCTCACTTTTGAGAGCTGATAATGGCGATGAGCAAACACACACTGTCAAAGATCTTGATAGCTTGAATTACAGTACCTAGAGAACATTTATGATATCCAGTAATATGTTCCCTAATTGTGCTTTAGTTGTTTTGTAGGAAAATAGTGAAAATACCTAAACCAAACCATGTCATGGTGTGTCATGTGATTGGACGATATCATCCCATCGGAGTTGTTCCAACTCTCTGATTGGCTGACTGTTAGATTTAATCTTGTCTTCGTTTGCATTTAAATGAGTTTTCTCCATTTGCATTGTTTTAGCCCTGATGAAGGCCCGTGTGCCGAAACGCATTGGCAAAATGAAGAATAGATTACTTCCAGCTTCATATTCTGATTCATTCATTTCTCCACTCCACATGTGCTGCTGGTTTTGCGTTTGAGATCTTCATATAAGCCAAATTGCAAACATTGTAATGTTCAATCTGTTTGAAAATAAAATTCCATGCACTGCAAAAAAAAAAAAAAAATAATGTAATAAAAAAAAAGCAAATAATAAAAAAGCAAAATTCCTAAAGGTACTTGGTATTGTTTTCTTTTAAAAAAATTATAAAAATTAAGTGAGTTTGCCGATTTTTTTTTCGGACCCCATTGGTAGATATTAGTTTGTCTCTTAATTTTGATGAATTTTCTCTCATGTCATTTTGCTTCTAAAGTAAATGTGTCTTTGTGGCGAGGGGGGCGTGGTTCAGCGACCGCTGCAACTGGAGAGAGAGCTGGGAGGCGAGCGGCACGTAAGTGGGTTAAGTGAGAAATGATGAACACCTGATCTCGTTTGCAGTGATTGCCGTGGAGAGACATAAAAAGCCACCTGGAAGCGAGAAGCATTTGAGAGAGAAAAGGACTTGGGACTCGCGCACCACGCAGAGAACGTGAGCTGGAGAAACAGCGGGAAGAGTGTTCGTTTGCATGAACTGAGAGAGCTGGAGAAACAGCGGGAAGAGTGTTCAAATGAGTGAATTGAGAAAGAAACTGCTGTCTGTACATTGCTGCAGTTTAGTCTACGGTGAAGGCACGAGTGGCGCAACTTTTGTTTATTTTCTTGGTTTTGTATTAATAAAGTGCGAGTCCCAGTCCTGCCGACCCCGTCTCCTTCCTTCCAATCTACATGTGAACCTTAAACTTTACTACACTCTTAATTTAAGAATGTTTAGATATTTTAGTGCAGAACAAAAAAAAAACTTTTTAGTAGCTTTCAGAAACCCTTGTTATTAGCGACACCAATGGCCGTAAAGTGAACTGCAGCCAGAAACGTATTGCTCGTGTTTGCACTCGTAACGTACAAGAGACTGAGCGTGAATTAACCCCGATTCACTCGCGGTGAAGTTCGTTTTCCTCCTTTGCTTAGAAGTAAAAAGATAGATGAATATTAAAAAAAGATAGAAGATAGATGAACATTAAATATTCATTAATAACATACACACAATAATGACAGCGGTGAGAAAACAGCAGTTCAGAAAGCATCTGATCGCAGCGATGTGGAAATGTTCGCACCAGTTCTGGCATTCACCGGCATCATGTCGACAGATGAGGTATTAAAATGTTATGATATTATAAAGTATATTTTAATCTGACTATGTGAGACTATAATGTGAATTAATCCCTTTTATTTGCATGACACATTGACATTACAGTACAGAATGCATTATCCTGAACATTATATAAGCATTCATTTCATGTGTCATAAAACAGAAGAGAGAGTGTAAACGTCACATCCTTTTGATTCAGTACTTCAAATTAAAATCAGTCTGCAGACTCTCATAGACAACCTAGGATGGTCTCGTTTGTTAAGTTTTGTTACAAGCTGTTCACAATTGGCAATAAAAAAAAACAATTAATACATGAAAATTCTTACATATGGCCTGTTTAAAGAGGCACTACATAACTTCTTTATGAATTCTACTCTCTAACTGCATTAAAATGTCACCATGTATAATGTTAGAAACACTATATGGGTTGTGCTGTGCGGTTTGCACCATCTGTTCCCCAGTGGCATCACTTGGCAGCCGTCTGTGCGGGTCACAACCCCGGAATAACAGAAGCCTGTGTTTAATCTATAGACAGAGTTTGGCTTCCTAGGAATGTAATGGCTTCATTAGGCTCTTTAAACAGAGAAGACAGGCTTTTCTCTCCTGAATTCCTGTGGGAATGCACTGGACCTCTGCGTTTTAAGAGCGTGTAAAGTCTTCAGCGGCTGGGTCACGCGTTCACCTCAGGTGGTTACCGAGGATGGCCAGTTTAGATGTGAGTAAAGGAAACTATAGAGGGACACGTTGGACAGAGAGAAAAGGGTGGTAAGATGGTAGAAATGTGTCAATCTCAATCTATCTAGCTCATCATTTCAGTCCAGTCACAGCACTTCAGGTCCCAGACATGCACTACAAAAAAAAGATCTATATATTGTTAAATCAAGATTCAATTACTTGAGAAGCAAAATTACTTCATGCCTAAAACAATAACAAATATCTACAGATGGGGTCAGAAAAATAAGTGTTTTCCCATTTGAATTAAGTAGGCTACTTTTCTGACCCCATTGGCATTTTCTTGTTTTAAGTATAAAATCACTTAATTTTGATAGAAAACAAGACTTGACACTTACTTATTGCAGAATTGAAAGCAGCTTAAAAAAAATGAAAGAGTAAAAAAGTTACTAAAGTTTAAGTTTGCTGTAAAGCAAACTAAACATTTTTTTATTTTATACAAAACAAATTTTACAAAAAGATTTAGACTGTAAAATTGCTTGAAAATGTGTATCCAAGTTGTGTTGCAAATTTAAAGTTGATATCACAAACATTTAGCTTGCTAAAAGGATTTAAAGTACCGTTTTCATGGTAACTCATTTTGAGCTTTCAAATGATACCTAATTTATTATTACTAAAAATATGTGATAGGAATAAGGTCAATAAATTGCTAATTCTCCCGCTTTCGGGATACTGGCAGGTGACAGGCTATGAATGTTTGGATAGTTGTAAAACAAGATACTGAGTGAGAAAATCATTTTTTGCAGTGCATGTCTGGGACCTGAAGTGCTGAAGCCCAGCTGTTGAAATGACCATTTCACATAGCTTGTCCAAACTACAGGGAAATCCCATGACAGACATTAATGCAATTATCTATGGCCCATTGGCATGGTAATTAAGGCTAATGTCTATTAGCATCTATTGCTACTTGCTCCTCAGAGAACTGTGCTCACTAACCTCGTCCTGGCAGCTGCCTTGATGCTATTAATATGAATTTACACATATAAAAGACTTATAAGCATCTTAGTCTCCTACCTGGACAAAGACAATATTAGCTATTAGCATGTAGACAAAAATAGACAACTTTTATGTATAAGCACACAAAATGATTTTGCGTTGCTTCCTGCACACTGTTCTGCAATTTCAAAGAGAAATTGAAACTAAAAGCGCATTAAATTTTCCCAGAAACAGAAGAACATGACTGTGGCGACATTTTATTGCAGTGGTTGTTGTGTATCTCGGCAGTTTGCATTTGAAAATAATCTACTACCTACACTAAACCCTACACTAAACCTAACATATAAGCAAATGTGAAAAAAATATGCATTTACCATGCCGTTTTAGCTTGCTTCTACAATTCTTTGTGGTCTTTTATAGTTACTCACGTGTTTCACCTGTACCAGAGCAAGTTTACTACATCTGAAAAGACATACTGTACATATATCAAAATGCTTACACATCATGAACTACGGTAAAAGTGTTTTGCGGTCATGACATAGTATTGCGCAAGAAACAGTGCAGAAATAAGTCGTTATTAATCAATAATCTGCCCCATGATAATAGTTTGTGTGAAAAGGAATAAAAGTTAGAAACTGCAGTGAATTGTATTGGAATTCCAATGGAATTTTCGGAGAAACTGTTGATACATTAATGGAACACACATGAGAATTCTTGAGTTCTAAAGAAAAAAAAAAAACCTATATGACTAAGAATTTTTGCCCTCAGGGGAAATAAAATGGTGTTAGTGTGATGGGAAACTGTACACGCCGTGTTGTCACAGATAAGTCCGCATAGCGAGAGTCATCTTTACAAGAACAAATGCAGTGAGACAGGGTACTTTACCCAATTATGGATACCTCTCAACAGTCACATGTAATACAAGCTAATCCAGCGTAGTTCTTGCCCAACCATGAGATGGCTAATATAAAACGATGTTACAAACACAATGACAGTCTAGGTTGAGTTGCTGCTCAACGAGCTGCTCAAAATCCAGTCATTACATCGCTACACTATTGACCATAGACCTTTTTTGCCCGCTGAATTTTGGATGAAAACCTTAAGCCTGTTTGCTTTAAGATAATCTAGTTAGGCAAGATTGTAAGGTTCAAACCCCTATAAAACCATGAAACTAGATGAGTTTTCACCACTATAGCTCAATGCATCAACACATGCACGCCACCCACTAGGTCATGACATCTGTTCACTCTCGGACAGCGAATACAAACGAGCACACAAATAATGGTCCTTAACTAAACTCAAAGTTTGTAGAATAAACTGCGGTTAATGTTTATAGCCTCAAAAGGGCAACTGCTATCTGATGCACGGTGATTTCCTGAAGTAGTGACAAGCAATGAGGAAGATTTCAATTGTCTCGGCCATTAACCGAAACTACAATGAGGGCACCATTGTGGCAAAGCTATTGACTTTTCATTCGCTTGTTGTATGACATTCATTCAGCGGCTAATTGCATGCTTGTTCAATTCTTTTCTCTCCATTTTAATCCACCGCTCACGTTACAGCTGGGAGACTTGAACCTGCAGTCTGGGAAATGCAACGCATGAAAAATAAAGCTCCTTCACAATCTGCGAACAAAGGCAAGGATAACTCCTCTACTGTGGTCACATCCTTTCCTAGATAGTCTCCCTCCATCTTTTACCATATTTAATTGAATTAAGTCCAGTGACAATAAAAGCCATTCATTTAATTTTGGAAACGTTTTCTTTATAAAATCATGCTTAATTATTTCTCACAGTTTTAATGAGTGTACTATAGCCTACTATAGTAAAAAAACATATTTTGTTTTGTGTTTATTATGGTTTTACTACAAAACTAATAGTTAAATTTTGTAGTCACTTTGGGTTTATTGCAAGTGCTGTAGTAAAATCATGGTTCATTTTTTTTATTTGCAAATGCTGTAGTAAAACCATGGTTATGTTTGTAGTTATTATGGTTTTACTACAAAGAAAACATAGTTAAACCATGGTTACTACAGTATAAAGCATGCTTAATTGTGTAGTTACTATGCTTTTATTGCAAATGCTGTATTAAAACCATGGTTTATTTTGAAGTTTCTATGGGTTTATACTAAACCCTAGTTAAACCATGTGTTACTATAGTAAAACCATGGTTAATTTTGTAGTTACTTTGGGTTTACTACAAAAAAATATAGTTAAACCATAGTTACAATAGTGCTTTGATTTTATTACAAATGCTGTAGTAAAACCGTGGTTCATTTTCATAAGGGTTCTTTGCCCAGTTTTAAGTGTTTATACAATATATGCTACACATTTGAATGTCAACACTGCACTCTAGTAGCTAAACATCATCTATCTCCATGAACGAGAGGGCAAAAACTCTCTTCATGCTTCAGCTAGCTGCATTTTCAGTTGTGCAGATTCTGTCTTGACTCCAGTTAACTACTTTAAATGATGAGCAGCAAGTAGCTTGAGTAGAGACAGTTTCTAAGTAGCTGTGAAACACTACGTGTGATGGTAAACACTGGAGTCCGGAGGATGCTAAAGTGGATGTTATTACACAAATGTGTATCATCGCTCATGAATTTTTAATGTACAATTAAACCGTGCGATTAGTACAGCTGTGTGATGTTTGCATTTGCGGATCAGCAGGGTCTCTGCTAATAGCTATAATTCCATCACGTAGGGTGAGGAAGGGGGAGAATAATAGCGTAGACGGGGTTTACCCGAGGAGGAACTGTGTGTTAAAGCCCATCATTACACTTTCTGTCTATCTGTGTCCTCCACTCACCCATATTTCCTGCTTAAATCTTCATCTGAGGGTGTTTATTGAGACTCCAGGGCACTTGATAGCGGTCAGCACCATCATTCCTGAAGAGGAGTCAGTTTTACACTTTTCCATCCAGTTTGCATGCCTGCTTAGGCAACATGCAGACCCAGTGTTTGTCTTTCTAGGGCTATTAAAGGGATAGTTCACCCAAAAATGAAAATTCTGTCAGTAATTACTCTCCCTCATGTTGTTCCAAGACCTTCATTCATCTTCAGAACACAAATTAAGATATTTTTGATTAAATCTGAGAGCTGGATCACTCCTCCATAGGCTTCTAAGGGATTGAAACTTGTTCCCCGAAAAGTTATTAAAAACATTGTTAAAATAGTCCAAGTGACTACAGTGGCTCAATCTTAAGTTTATCAAGCGACGAGAATACTTTTTGTGTTCTGAAGATGAACGAAGGTCTTACGGGGTTGGAACAACATGAGGGCGAGTAATTACTGACAGAATTTTCATTTTTGGGTGAACTATCCCTTTAAAGTGCCCATATTCATAATTTTGGAATACTTTTACATTGTTAAAAAGCAAAAAAACAAACCATTTTTCATACTGTACATTAGTGCAGCACCTCTTTTCACCCTCTGCCTGAAACACTCATTTTTAGTTCCTGCCTCTTTAAACCCTGCCTTTCCGAAAAGCCCAGTGTGCTCTGATTGGTCAGCTGGACCAGTCTATCGTGATTGGTCAACCAATTGGAGCGCGTGTCGGAAATGTGTCGCCCCTTACCATGATCGGGTTTCATGGGCTTCATGAGCAGCTATAAACTATCACTCTAAAAAATGCTGGGTTGTTTCAACCCAACTTTGGGTCAAATATGGACAAACCCAATGGCTGGGTTACATTTTTAAATTAAATTTTTAACCCAACGTTTGGGTTTGTCCATATTTGACCCAAAATTGTGTGAAAACAACCCAGCATTTTTTAGAGTGTAACAATTCCCTCAGTATTGAAAGTCCATACAATGTTTTTTGCCCTCGCGGTGGAGAAAAGAAACCCAGTATCTCCTCGACATGCAACTTTTTTTTCTGAGGACTGGCTGATGCAGCAAGTAGGCGGTCACTATGCAAATGTGTAACATGATGACGTAGCTAAGTCACTGAAATAACGACAGGACTACAAACAAGGCGTTTCAAGTATTTTCCATAGTATTGATGCTCTTTTTGGCATGGATTTTGCAAGTCTGCATGCATGCCTTGTTTACATGCACAAACTGCTATATTCCACACGAAAGGAAAGGTAAAATAAAAAAAAAGCATGATATGTGCCCTTTTAACTAATGTTCTGGGTGCAACAAAAGTTAGGTCCTGAATACCAACTATAAGCAGACTACTGCAATCTGCCCTACTTTATGGTCCTGAAAACCAGATCTTTAAAATGCAGAACGTGCTCTCGGCTGCATGGCGTGTCTGGAAATGTGCCCAGTTTTAACACTCTTCTCCATAATTTCATGAATTACTGCTGCCATGATCAATTAAAAATATATCTCGTCTGTTTACCACCTGCAGAAACACAACATTAAATGCAGAAAAAGGCTAATCTATAACAAGCCTCATTCGCATAGAAATGAGATGTGTTCGCTGTGATAAGAATGACAATTACCTAAATACGGCTGGCACAGTGCTAAACAACACTAAAAAAATTATTTATTGAAGGATTACTGGAGTATGTTTTACAAGAAAATGATAATTCAGTTTTTCTACTTTAAAATGTGTAAGCAATTTCTGAGTTGGCAATTTTTTTCAGTGCAATATATGTAGCCAGAAGTTTTCTCAGGATCTTTTTTTTTCAGATATTTTCAAAATTGTGACTGAAAATCACATTTATTTTATATTTTATATCATTTAACTTCTATAAGCGCTCAATTAGTCCCACGCGTTTAACTCAAAAACATAAACATGCCGTTGGTTTACATGCGCAGCCATGTCTCTTTTAACGTAATCATAATTATGGATTTTGATTGGCTGATACTGCTCTCAGGCTAATGTTTTCTGTGTAAATTTTTTTTAAAAATGCATTAAATGAGTTTGCACTAAAATTCTTTGATCACAATCCTGGAGAGACTGTGTGCAACATTTCTTAAGGTGTTCAGTGAATAAAACGCAGGTTTGTGTTGAAATAGCACATGCTAAAGTAGTGCTTCACCCTGTGTTCTTTCTGTAAGTCTCTTTCATTGCTGCGTGGACAACAAACACCTACGGTCTACATCAACTTTGGCTTCTGTGAGCAATGTCAACATCCACTGAACGGACAGTTAACAGCTAAACACTCGACCCAGAGCGCTCCTGGTCCCATACACCATCAAAACCAAGAACATCCATGACATTTCGGTCAATACTTGAAAGAGCAGTGGTTCAGAAACACTGCAGTACGTAAATCCCCGTTTATCCTTAGTTTAACAACTAAGAATTAATTAAATGGATTCAACTTCTGCACACGGTGAGCAGATAAGAATGTGCAAGATAAGAATAATAATATGCTTTCCCTGCTTAGGCTTACTACAGGCTGGAATACACTACACCACTTCAACTTAAAATCTGAATAGATTTTAAAACCCAATTTATCATTAATTTGCCAACTTTATAAGTAGCTATAGAGGAAAACCTAGGCATCACACACTTGCCGACTGAGGATCATACACTACCAGACTTTTAACTCTTTCCGCGCCATTGACGGAATTTTCCAGCTTCCTGTATTTTCACTGTTATATGGTAGGGGGCGCTATGGAAGCTTGTTTCCGTCACAGAATAAATTTTTTTAAAGATAATTGCGACTTTTTATCTCACAATTGCAAGTTTACATCTAAACTCACAATTGCGTGTTATAAAGTCAGAATTGCGAGATGTAAACTCACAATTGTGAGAAATAAACTCGCAATTCTGACTTTTTTTCTCGCAATTGTGAGTTTACATCTTGCAATTCTGACTTTATTTCTCAGAATTGCGAGATCTAAACTCACAATTGCGTGTTATAAAGTCAGAATTGCGAGATATAAACTCACAATTGTGAGAAATAAACTCGCAATTCTGACTTTTTTTCTCGCAATTGTGAGTTTACATCTTGCAATTCTGACTTTATTTCTCAGAATTGCGAGATCTAAACTCACAATTGCGTGTTATAAAGTCAGAATTGAGAGATATAAACACAACTTTGAGAAATAAACTTGCAATTCTGACTTTTTTTTCTCGCAATTGTGTTTATATCACGAGATTCTGACTTTATAAATCGCAATTGCACTTTATATCACGCAATTCTGAGATAAAATGTCAGAATTGTGAGATGTAAACTCGCAATTATGAGATAAAAAGTCACAATTACCTTTTTAATTTTTTTATTCTGTGGTGGAAACAAGCTTCCATAGGGCGCTGTTACGCATTTTCTGAAAAAGTACATAATCTCCTGATCAAAACACAGGCGAAGAATAAGCAGAAACAAGCAATAGCATATGTATGCAGATGTAAAATAACGCAATCATCGTCATTAAACATCATATAAATAGCCTAAAACTGGTTTCAATTCACCAATGCATCAAGCCAATCTAGGCAATCAGGAAAAGCCATTTTACCAATCTCTCGAGAGATCTGCACGAACGCTTCCACGCCACTTTCCCCGTAGTTCCCTTCCGAGGCCAGTGTGGAAACGTAGTTCCAGCCCATCGCCGTGACGATATCCAGCATGGCCTGGGCCTGGTAGGAATCCGGTGGAACGACGCGGGAGAAAAAGTCATAGCGAGTGTTGTCGCTCAGCTCCGGAGCTGTGGATGCATAGCTGATCTGAGGAATCTGCAGAGAAATAAAGAAAGAGAGCGTTTAGAGGGATGGTTCCCTCAGCATATTTACCCAACATATGCTATTCTGTTTATGCATATAAGTATTGCATTAGCTTAGCAACATGTGCTAACCAGGATTATTATCGTTAACTAAAAAATAATCTAAAACCATTAAAAAAAAAATTTACGGAGCCCTACACATGACGTGCAGACAAAAATATATATACCGTGGTAACAAATTAAGAATTCATTCTCTCTTTTTAGTAAATCGTGGCCATATTGTACTAATTCGTTCCCTCATTTTGATTCAACTAAAACAAGGGAAGTAATTGTTACAACGTGGCCACGATTTAGTAAAAATAGGGAACAAATTATTATATTGTGAGCACGATTTAGTAAAATCAGGGACCGAATCTATATTGTGAGCACAATTTACTTCAACGAGGGAACAAATTATTATATTGTGAGCACGATTTAGTAAAACGAGGGAATAAATTATTATATCATGCGCACGATTTAGTAAATCGAGGGAAAAAATTTGTAAAACGTGTTGGCGTATTAATAAGTTGTGCGAGGGATTGTTAATTCGCTGCCACAATATCACCCCCAATGTTATTTTATTTCAGCTTGTTGCAAAGGCAATATTTCTTATTTTCGTTTAGTTGTTGTTAAAGTACTAAAAAATGAAACCAAATAAACTAAAACTAATAAATAAAAATGAATAAATTCTACATAAAAAACTAAAAGAATAAAAATTACAACAAACGCAACAAAATTACTAAAACTAACCAAAATTTGTTCAAATAAACAGGAAAACAAAAAAATAAAATCTATCGAACTCTACTCAACAACTAGGTTTTGTGAGAACAGTGAATTCAGGTCAGATATCTCTGTTTGAGTCGGCAGGTTTGCCGCTGAGAATCATGGGTAATGGAGTCAGGGCGGTGGGAGGTTTGACTGACAGATTCATTGTCTAGAGCAAGAGTACAGGAGGATGTTAAAGAAGCTCACGCCTAAATTATCCTGAAGTGTTCTATTACAAAACTGTTTTGAGATGCAGCTCACGTCAATCTACACAAACAGAGTTAAATCCAAACATCCCCAAAGGTGCGACAGCACGCAATCACCGAGACTGTGCGTTCACCGCTCGAAGCTGTAAATAAGAAAAGATTTAGCCACAAAGTGCTTGAGGAACATCGCTGGATGTGTGTGGATAGCTTTGTCAAGTAGATTCATGAGTAATGATGCAGAACAAAGTTGTGACATTGAAAAATACATCAAATTTACACCGTCTCCATGCAGCAGTGAGGAGTGAAAATTGAAATCTGACACTGTAAGACTGATAGATAATCAAGAGTTTTTGATAAACGTGCAACAAGCATGCCATGTAGAGCTAAAAAAAAAAAAAAATGCTCTCAGCATCTTACACAAAAACTATGTTGCTAATAAGATGTCAAGTGAACTTTTGCGGGTTCACTCATCTGAAAAGGTTAAACATAATGCAATGCAAACTTTCATTAAGTATACCAGTGGTGGCTCATGCATATTTCATGAGAAAAGGCTACAAAAATAAGAAAACACCCAAAAGGCCAAGATACATAAAAAAACGGGGAAAGATAATTCCACTTCTTATTGTATAACACTTTTAAAATGAACAAATATTGCTTTCTGAGATAAAAGTAGCATATTGTGAATATGCAGTAATGATCTCATATCAAAGAATCATTGGTATCTGGTATGATGAGCATCATAATTAAAGGAGAGTGAATTTTAAACATCTTTGCTTATGAAATAACTAAGTATTACATGTGGAACTCTCTCGAAAATGTTTTACCACGTTTTTACTATTACAGTTGTCAAGGTTAATTGATCATGAAAA
Source organism: Gila robusta (assembly GCA_030770095.1). Lineage (NCBI taxonomy): Eukaryota > Metazoa > Chordata > Actinopteri > Cypriniformes > Leuciscidae > Gila > Gila robusta. Next base: position 39,902 of record JAVALU010000705.1, read on the forward strand.
GTGTTGATTATAGCATTACAGGTCCTTCTAAAAAAATTTGCATATTGTGATAAAGTTCATTATTTTCCATAATGTAATGATAAAAATTAAACTTTCATATATTTTAGATTCATTGCACACCAACTGAAATATTTCAGGTCTTTTATTGTTTTAATACTGATGATTTTGGCATACAGCTCATGAAAACCCAAAATTCCTATCTCAAAAAATTAGCATATCATGAAAAGGTTCTCTAAACGAGCTATTAACCTAATCATCTGAATCAACTAATTAACTCTAAACACCTGCAAAAGATTCCTGAGGCTTTTAAAAACTCCCAGCCTGTTTCATTACTCAAAACCGCAATCATGGGTAAGACTGCCGACCTGACTGCTGTCCAGAAGGCCATCATTGACACCCTCAAGCAAGAGGGTAAGACACAGAAAGAAATTTCTGAACAAATAGGCTGTTCCCAGAGTGCTGTATCAAGGCACCTCAGTGGGAAGTCTGTGGGAAGGAAAAAGTGTGGCAAAAAACGCTGCACAACGAGAAGAGGTGACCGGACCCTGAGGAAGATTGTGGAGAAGGACCGATTCCAGACCTTGGGGGACCTGCGGAAGCAGTGGACTGAGTCTGGAGTAGAAACATCCAGAGCCACCGTGCACAGGCGTGTGCAGGAAATGGGCTACAGGTGCCGCATTCCCCAGGTCAAGCCACTTTTGAACCAGAAACAGCGGCAGAAGCGCCTGACCTGGGCTACAGAGAAGCAGCACTGGACTGTTGCTCAGTGGTCCAAAGTACTTTTTTCGGATGAAAGCAAATTTTGCATGTCATTCGGAAATCAAGGTGCCAGAGTCTGGAGGAAGACTGGGGAGAAGGAAATGCCAAAATGCCTGAAGTCCAGTGTCAAGTACCCACAGTCAGTGATGGTCTGGGGTGCCATGTCAGCTGCTGGTGTTGGTCCACTGTGTTTTATCAAGGGCAGGGTCAATGCAGCTAGCTATCAGGAGATTTTGGAGCACTTCATGCTTCCATCTGATTTCATTTTTCAGCACGACCTGGCACCTGCTCACAGTGCCAAAACCGCTGGTAAATGGTTTACTGACCATGGTATTACTGTGCTCAATTGGCCTGCCAACTCTCCTGACCTGAACCCCATAGAGAATCTGTGGGATATTGTGAAGAGTAAGTTGAGAGACGCAAGACCCTACACTCTGGATGAGCTTAAGGCCGCTATCGAAGCATCCTGGGCCTCCATAACACCTCAGCAGTGCCACAGGCTGATTGCCTCCATGCCACGCTGCATTGAAGCAGTCATTTCTGCAAAAGGATTCCCGACCAAGTATTGAGTGCATAACTGAACATAATTATTTGAAGGTTGACTTTTTTTGTATTAAAAACACTTCTTTTATTGGTCGGATGAAATATGCTAATTTTTTGAGATAGGAATTTTGGGTTTTCATGAGCTGTATGCCAAAATCATCAGTATTAAAACAATAAAAGACCTGAAATATTTCAGTTGGTGTGCAATGAATCTAAAATATATGAAAGTTTAATTTTTATCATTACATTATGGAAAATAATGAACTTTATCACAATATGCAAATTTTTTGAGAAGGACCTGTATATTTAGATCGTGGCATAAAAGGTTGAAGTGATGAGCATGTAGCCAATCACAGACATGTTGAGCGCATGAATGCAGTGATCTCATCATTGTAACTCACGAATGCTTTCATCATAACTAACACAGCAAACACGATGTAAATAAGAGACTTATTTACAGGAGTTTTGGCGAAAGTCCAGAACTCAGTCACTGATAAACTCTGGGTTTTGATTGACAGCTCCGTCAATTGTAAAGGGAGCATTCTTTCAACGATTTCTATAATTTAATCACAGTTTAAATAACAGATTATTTTCATCCTACTAAGAGAAACAATGTGAAGTTGACGGTTTAGTCAATGGTTTGATTTACTGACACATTGACAAAGAACATCTGACTGTAGCTACATGAATCATTGAATATCAAAACCACTGGTCACAGATCAGGCATTAGAATTAACAGTTACTTACATATTGTTGCATTACTGTCAATTCAATATCGTAAAAAGTCTTTTTGCAAAGCCTGCACCGATACTGTAACTGATTTACCAAAGCCTGTGCCGAAATTGCGACTGATTTACCAAAGAATCCACAGTGAAATGTACCGAATACAGATACATTTGTAGTGTCTTTTTTTTTTTTTTTGTATTTATTTATTTTATCAGGAACAATACACATTAATACATGACAATATGTTAAATGCACAAGATTTAGCCAACATTTGCAAATTTTCATCCGTTGTCCCACAACTGAGACATTCACATTGTTGAAAATTAATTACCACATTCCTAGGTGAAAGATCACTTTTCATGATCATTAGGATCCTTGGGAAAGTAATGTTATTTTTAGTCAAGTGATCCTGTATCTCTCCTTTCGCTTCGTCATCTCACTAACACACCAGTGGGCGGGGCCAAAGTAGCAATGATGAAGTAGGCGTTGATTTTCATCTCTTTCACCTGTCATAGGCACATTCCACAACAAGTCGTTCTCTGGCCTTGATTTCTATTAAAGCCGTTTTTGTACTAACAAGGAAGTTTTCATTTCTGAAACTGACAGGATATTCTTATAGTATGATGGCCTCTTATATGTCAAAAGCTCAAGGAAAATTTGATGGCCCCTTTTATTGTAAAACGACTATAGATCAAGTTAAATTACGAAATAAAATGAATAACCCTTCCTCTGTGAACATAAAAGCATTACAGTGTTTGATTTTTACAGTCAATAAACTCTTAATCCTTAGTAATCCCCTTTTTCTATATTTCCTCAAATAACCTATTGCTGCATTTATTTTACCAAACATTTAAATAAAAAAAACTTTGTTTACCTGTAAATTCAAGTCTCAAATGCAGGTGTAAAACACGCCAGAAGTAGTTTTAAAGCTCACTGAATGAGAACTTTAATATTGAGCTTAATATTGAGCGGTTGTGGTTTATGACTCTGGCGGATAAAAACACTACTATAAAGATCTCAGCATGAAATGTTCTTCTGGCCAAGCACTTCAAAAGTAGCTCAACACAACAGAGATCTCAGAATTATGCATGAAAACACGCCATCACACCGCACGAGCACAGAGGCATTTGCATTAAAAGAACACGGCATTGAAGACATACAAATGAAGGGACAAAACAAACCCGAGGCGATGTACGAAAGGCTGGAAGATAAGAATGAAGAAATGGGATGTTTGTGACAGCTCTGTGGTTTTACGAAAAAAGGAAGTGATCAAGAGATTCTTGAGCATTTAAAACCTAATAATCCTCAGAGACTCGCTATCCCAAGACCTGTTTAATGGTTAAAAGAAATAAGATAAGCTGTTGACAGTATTTGTGACTATGTTTATTATCACAGACTAGGATGGATGGACGGACGGACGGACGGACGGACGGGCGGGCGGGTGGGTGGATGGATGGATAGATGGGTGGATGGATGGATAGATGGATGGATGGACGGATGGATTGTGGATGGATGGATGGATGGATGGATGGGTGGATGGATGGGTGGATGGATGGATTGTGGATGGATGGATGGATGGATGGATTGTGGATGGATGGATGAATAGGTGGATGGATGGGTGGATGGATGGATGGACGGATGGATTGTGGATGGATGGATGGATGGATGGGTGGATGAATGGATGGACGAATGGGTGGGTGGGTGGATGGATGGATGGATGGATGGATGATGGATGGATGGATGGATGGATGGGTGGGTGGGTGGATGGGTGGGTGGATGGATGGATGGATGGATGGATGAATGGGTGGATGGATGGATGGGTGGATGGATGGATGGATGGATGGATGGATGGATGGATGGATGGATGGATGTATTGGGTGGATGGATGGATGAATAGGTGGATGGATGGATGGATGGATGGATGGATGGATGGATGGGTGGATGGATGGATGGATGGGTGGACAGATGGATGGATGGATGGATGGAAGGAATAATGGTAAAATACCGGTAAATTAATGAGCACAAACCTTAGTAAATCACCTTGCATGATTCATTTAAATACTCTCCACCCATCCATATTACATCTGAAAGGGAAACTACTAATGCATATGCAATAAGGGCAGATGCAAAAATAACCCAGTCAACGTCTTTTCAGCGATAGTTTTGCACTGTGTGTCTATAGTAAATCCTGACGGTAGTTTTTTAACATCAAAAAAGTGATTGCGCCGGCTGGTGCAAGCTGTTGGTAAATTCGACCCTAAGTGCTTTAGCCTACGGTCACAGCATTTGACATAAATGCTGTGGTGCATTGCGTATATGCATCCATAAACAATTAAGCCATTATTGAGGAAAATTCTCCCAGAATGCTCTGCACTTTTGAAATTATTTGCATATTTTTCATATAGAGAGGTCAAACAACTAAAGCTATAATGCAAGATTGGATGTCACGAGTATAATATCTGATCATAAACACAAATATATGTGCTTGCGCATTAATTTGAACAGTGTGTGTGTGTTTGAGTCCCAGGATAATGGAGCTGCATAAAGCTGATAGATGCTTCTCCAGCACTGCTAATTAACCCTTGCACAGACCTTTATTGTCCGACATTCAGACAGCGTGAGGCAGACATGGACCTTAACAAAGGGTGCAAATGCAAGATTGGCCCCGTACAAACACACACAAACACACAGGCACCCTCATGTAATTACAGCTCCATTGATTAATGCGTCTTGTATGCTGAGATTACATGGATCTGACGACACGACTGATTCCCTGGCGAGTCTGTGTTGTGCGAGTAGATGAGACGTATTATATTATTAAATCTGTATGTGTGTGTGTGTGTGTGTGTGTGTGTGTGTGTGTATGTGTGTGTGCTTATGCATCCAATAGCACATCATAGTAGGCTAACACCTCATTGCTATCAAACCTTTTCCTCAAATCTTAAATGTATATTGTAAATTCAGAAAAAATTTAAAAAATTACATTAAGATAAATTAAATGTATGTAAATGTAAAATGTACTAGCATACAACATATCAATACTACAATATAATTAATTGAGACCCTTTTATGTAAAGTAATTTGAAATCCCAAATTGATCAAATTATCCATTCATTTTAATAGTGTCATAAGTTTCCAATAAAACTGAACTGTAATTTCCTATTTTACGAGACTTAGAACCTTTTTTTGGGTAGCAAACTAGTTTAGATAGATTACTTGGTTTCAAATCAATAACTAACTTAATAATAAAATAGACACTGTGTCTAAAAGTTCAATTTTTCTGAGGACGTAACCATAGTAACTGGCTGATTAAGATCAGATTAGATGATTAAGATAACATTGAACAGTACATCAACAAAACAGTAGAGCCTACTGTCATTAGTTATAAATCTATTATAGATTTAAATATCATGTATAAAACAAAAACTGGTCTTTAAGACAATAGATGTTTGGCTAATTGTGCTAGAGGGACCAAAAGACAATTTTTGGGTATAACAAGACAAACAGCAACCAATAACGCTCTGAAACGATCCATAAAAAAATCTTAAAAAAAGGCTGAACCTCCTGAAAGTTATACTGTATAAAATAAATGTAAATAAAATAAATAAATAAAATAAAAATAGAATAAAATAAATAAAAATATACAAAATAAAATAAAATGTATTTAAAATATTTAACATTAAGACAAACAAAATGTATTTATTTTAAAATAAAGCATATGTTTATCATTAATTGATTAATTTCATTAATATAATTTATTTATTTTATTTAATGTAATTTAAAACCATGCATTCAAGTTTAATATAATTAAAAATTAAATTTAAGATTAAGAAATTAATTTCTGGGTAGCACGAGACAAACCTCAACCGATAACAGCCTGAAATTATCTATACATGTAAATACACCTTTAAAGCAGTCATTGTATGATTTACACAGCATTTCCAACCGACAAACATGTTTCACGCACTTTTCTAGGCCAAAAAGATGTGGGTGATCAGGTCATGTAATGCATGTTCCCCTCAGTTCCTCTGTGACATCTGGTTTAGTGTCCCTTTCAGTCCAAACAAAGGGATCAGCTGTGGGCATAATGTCAAACACAAGTGAACGTCCAGCATCTCGGACAAAAAGCAGCTGGACCAAAGAGACTTTATACATTTAGCTGTAAGCATTTGTCTTTGTGCTAAAACAGTCGATTGGATTAGATGCTCAGCATTGCCTGCAACAACATTATAAACACCTTATCTCACATTTAGTGACAGAAGCAAGACGACTACACACAATAGAAACAATAGGACGTTCGCCCAGAACCAAATCCACTGCCAAAATAGTAGCATTACGTCCTGAAAATAAACCAACACCTCAGACTCTGAATGTCAGACGTTTGGCTCAGTAGACGTTTGGTGCCAGTGTTGTTTATATGTCTATGTGGTGTTTTTAATATGCTTTAAGACAAACCATGTGCAAATTCATAAGTCGACAGTATTGCTGAGTATTTTCTCCTTAAAACTGCAGTGAACCAAAGACAGTCTCAAAAACACGGTTTGAAATCGCTGGTGTTTCTGACGTCACAAACTACCTTGTAACCAATCAGATCAACGTGTGATCGTCAACGAGTGGATCTCTGAGCTGAGTGAGTGAGTGGAGGCGGGGCTCATTTGCATATTCATTGAACCGCGAATACTAAACAAGGCAAGGGTGTAGACAGTGTTCGAACTATACCGTGTCCTTTGGGGGAGCCCACTTGTTTGTTTGTTTTTTTCCACCGGGGGTGTTCGTGCACTTGCGCGTGCCGAGGACTGAAGCGCCTTTCAGACTGGACGTGGAATGCGCGGCGCTGCGCTATGAAACCCATTAATTTCAAGGATTTCCAAAGATACATTACAGCTACATGTGTATGAACTATGCAAGCACTATATACAGGATTCACCCTATTATACTTTATCGACACAAATTGATAAGTCAAACAGCAATCCACAAATAGTCTATAAATAGGCTGTCTTTGAGTTCACTTGAACAAGGGTCAAATTACTCGTCAGGCTACAGAAGAATACCACAATTCCTCCGTTCAATCAGGCCTAAGACATCGAGAGTCAAGCAGACCTATAACAACCCAGCCACAACACATAATTGGGAATAACATGCCTTACCTTAACACAGAATGGATTTCAAGGATTCGCGCGCAGATCAATGGCCTCCAACGTTTATATTTTTTCTACGAATCTTTGAGTTAACATGTACTAAACATGACTGGGATTTGCACCGCAGCGCCAGCACACCTTGATGCTCAAGAATAGCATGTATAGTTATCTTTATTGAAGTGAATTAGGTTTAAATCGCCGTCATGCATGAATTAATTATATTTATCTCCACGATGATCACATTACACAAAACTGAAATTGCACGTCAAAATAAAACATTGTCAATATTTTTTTAGACCCCCCCCCCCCCAACATTTCACGCATCACATTTTCAGGGGAGCCCATGTCTTATTAAGGGGAGCCGAGCTCCCCCGTAGTTCGCACCCTGGGTGTAGTGCTACATTCAAGATATTTTAAGGCATGACCAAGTTTAAATATGTAATTTTGGGGATCAAAGATGAGTTTTAAGGGATAAAATGATTGACTACAGGGAGACTTTAACCGATAACAGCCTGAACAATGAGATGAAGCACTTGAAAGTTACTGTATAATTTCCACAGTGATTCCAACAGGGTTTGTTATATTTTACAAGGCTATTTTTACAAGACTAAGACCATTTTTGGATAGCCAAAATGCCACCGATGCCAAGCAGTGACCACAGTAATGCAACACGGACCCAAACAACTCAGACTCTGAATGTCACGCTGCTACATGGCCATTTCACCCGCAATGAGGCGGATCGCTTACATTGTGCTCTACTGATAATGCCAGCAACGGGGTGTAAACGCAGGGCAAAGCTCCCTCTCTCCTCAGCGGGACACACACATTTGGCAGGTGGCTTTGCACGGGCTTCCAGCGCCACAGTTTCATCCGTCATCTGGACGGCCCGTCGGATTGGACGCTTGGACTGACCCAGCTTCGGGTGGTCAGAGACAGATTCGCTGACGGGGTTTATCTGCAGAAGAAGACGCTCCATCGCCTTACATTACCACTTCATGTATGAAGAGATGTTTGCTGCAAGCTCAACTGTAATCACACTAATGCAGCTCTGCTGTCGTACAACAAGAGGTGACCTTTGACCTGAAGGTCTCATTATTATCAGCTGGGTCATTCATATTCTGGCATTCAGACACTTATAAGTTATTAATTATGACTTGACTAGTTGCACGAGAAAATTAACAGGATTCAAATAAAGAGATTAAGCCTTTGCTCGCTCAGTGAGGGACTGAGAGTTTACATGAAGGTTACAACGTTAATATATTATGATATTATAATTGTTAAAAAATAAAGTATTCATATCAAATAAAGTGCACCAAAAAGGTACCAAAAGACATTTTTTTGTGCAGCACAAGACAAATATTAACCGAATGTTTGACCTGAAATGACCCATAAAGAAACAGTTAAACCCCTTAAAAGTTAAATAAATTTGCACAGTGGTTGCAACCAGTTGAGTGGGCTTCTTTAGGCATTTACTTATTAAAAAAAATTAAAAAAATTGTGAGTTTAAAGGGATCATGACATGGAGTTTTTAAATTTATTTTAATATATTATTTGAGGTTCACTTATAATGTTAATAAAGTTTTTGCACAATAATAAAAAAGAAATAACTAAGTATATATATTTTGTGCAAAATAGGGCCTCCATGGATCGGACTTGTTTGTTCAGCACATCCCACAGATGCTCGATTGGATGGAGATCAGGGGAATTTGAAGGCCAAGTCAACACCTCAAACTCGCTGTTGCGCTCCTCAAACCATTCCTGAACCATTTTTGTATAACGAGTCGTTTTTGGAGCTTAAATAAATGATTTGTTTATAATGAGGACAGTTGAAGCTATGTAACTTGCAAGATGTTTTAATGGAAGACCTTTTATATGTCCATAGATCAAGACAAATTTGATTTCTCATTCTAATTTATCCAGTATATTAAGGGGTATACGAAGAGGACATGAACATGTCAGATTATACACTTTCACAGCGGGCTCAGCAGACGCAGGTGATTAGCATGCTAAGCCTCTGAGATCACGACGTCTCCCAGCATCTCACCCTGTCCTGAACGCGCTGAGAATTGGATGATCTCCCAGCTCGCTCCTTTCACACATACTCTGTCCTCGTTTCAGTGCGAGAGCCGAATATCAGCCCTCCTGTACTCATACCACCCCGTTACAGCCATCGAGGGCCAGAATGGAGAGCATCACAGAAGTCTCAAGCTCTGAAAGCAAGCCATTGACCATCCACATAATGCATGCAAATATGACAAGAAATATTGCTAGGTATTTTGCATGCATATAGGGAGTAATAAAAAAGTAATTCTGTAAAAGTGTGTGTGTGTGTGTGTGTGTGTGTGTGTGTGTGTGTATATGCATTATGTATAGATTAAGTAATGAGATTTCTTTTTAGATATAATATAAAGCTCGACATATTCATGTAATACTGTAGGTGTGTTTGCCCACTTTCTTGCTTTAAACACACACTGTAAAAAAGGATTTTATGGCCAAGTAAATAAAACTGGAAGAATCATGTATATTTTTGCTAAGAATCATTGTGTAAAAATGAAAACTTTAGAATATTAAGTAAATCCTAATTATATACTCAATTTTTACTTGTAAATATTAGACATCCAACAGACAAGTAAATTTGACTTCTGACTCTCTGGCATATTTACACACATTAATTAAGTATTTGAAGCAAATAAAAAAAACAAGTAAAATTTACATCCCTAAAGAAAGGAATCTGCGCGTGCGCAGATGTGTGTGTGTGTGTGTGTGTGTGTGTGTGTGTGTGTGTGTGTGTGTGTGTGTGTGTGTGTGTGTGTGTGTGTGTGTGTGTGTGCATGCATATGTATATATGCATTATGTATAGATTAAGTAATGAGATTTCCTTTTAGATACAATATAAAGCTCGATATATCCATGTAATAGGACTGGTGTGTTTGCCCACTTTCTTGCTTTAAACATAACCATCCCTCCATTTATCTCTGTCAAATGCACATGTATCATTAGTGGCCTCATGGGAAGCGTATGGTTTTTTATTTTTAGCAGCTCAGACCCCCTCTTCATCTATTTCATTTAAACCCTTAAGCGCCACCACTTATAACTATTATCCGTAGCCAGCGGTTCAAACGTATCACGTGACGCATCATGTTCCCCAGTGATGTCAGAAACTCTCTTACGCCACAACAGCTGTTCCAATTAAAACCACGAGTCTAATGCCTCTCTGATCATCCCTGCGCTTCCATTACTTTCCCGAACGCTCCCTCGCCATTAGCCTCAATGCTAATTTCTTCCTGGTTTCCGCAATAAGGACAAATTCGACAAACATCAGGAGTGCTCTTGATGGTGGGAGGATTTGGTGACTGAGTCAGAGCCGCTGAGGAGTTTGATGGCTCTCTCTGAATACCAATGTGCCTGGCAGGCCTTCATCATATTGTTGACTGAAAACGAGAGGGAGAGAGCGAGCGCTAATGCACCAGTTGAATTGCTATGCAGCGCGACGCTTGAAGGGTTGATTAGCGCTAAAGGCGGAGAGCGCAGGGTCTCTGGATGAAGAGTGTCATTTACCTTCAGCCTTGACTCAACTTCAGTAATAAGTGAAAGCGACACACTTGTACACCACTGCTAATTTAAAAAGTATTGACAAAATACTTAAATATACTCTATAAATTTGAAAACCGATTGAATATTGATCTAGACCTTTAATAGAAAAGATCCCTTTTATGGTAGAGAAACTGACTCTTTGTTGATGCTTTGCTAATTTCTTTCCTTTTTATTTAACAGGGAAACTTCCTACTAAGAAAAGTGTGATAAAATACCACTTGAAATCAGACTTCTCACTTGTGCAGGAATTCACACAGCACCGATGACAAAAGCCAAAGCAACAGACACTAGAGGTAAACTGTTATAAACTAACATAAACATTATTGCACAGTCAAAAACTGCCTAGAACATTCATGTTTTTTGGGGTTTTTTCAATATTAAAAAATGTAAGGTAATACATACTGTATGGAGTTGTATGTTTTAATCTGAGTAGAGGAAAAACATGCATTTTAATTTAGTCAAAAATATTTAATAATATATAAATTATCGATTTGAATATGAAATCATTCAATTATTTCTAGAAAAATATATAAAATCACAGACTAAGCAGCGGCAAATTTGAAAACACCTAATTTTGAGTGCAGAGAGTACCTGATTATTCAAAATATTATATTATATACAAAACTTTTTAAAAATAATTAAAATAGTATTTGCATTGTCTTTTGTGAACAATCATTCTGCCTAATAAAAGTCAAGTTGATCCCCAGATCCTTTTTTGCTGTTTACAGTGTCTAAGACTATCTTAAAATAAACAAACCAATAAATGCATATTCACTCATAAATCAGCTCAGAGTATAAAACTATTTTATTATACTCTTACAAGAAAAGGTTCTATTTAGAACTTTAAAGGGTTCCATTTGGTGCTTCATATATAGAACCTTTTAAGGGTTTCAATCATTTTATGGATTTATAGTCTTAATGAATTTGTTTTTTTAGTTTTAATAAAATGTTATGAATGTAACAACTCGTAAGCATACTTTATCACTATAAAAAAATGAAATAACCTGTTAAACATGAAAGTGTTATAATAATTAAGACATTTCTTCTTAAATAGAACCTTTAGGATTAAAGGGTTCTTTATAATTGAGTCAAGAATCCTAAAGTTCTATATAGAACCTTTTCATTTACATGTTCTTCCTGGTATCTCTCCCAGTAGTGGATTGAGCGAGTCTCCATTTATCCCTCAAGGCATCTGGGTGTTTTTTCTACTCTCCACTCCATCAGCCTAAAGAAATCCTCTTGTTCACCCTTCACTCTTTAAGAAAAGAATCTCTCCCACCCATCTCAGCCAAGTGTCATTTTAAAGGCAGCTAAGCATCCACGTGAACACATATGCCACAGAAACATCCACCTTCTTGTCTTTATATTCTTCCTTTAGCAGCGAGCTGTCGGTTTCAGATGAAGGTGTGTGGGAGGCCTGTGCTTGTTCCCCACACAAATCACTTAAACTGATGTGACTAAATCAAATGTGACTGATAAATCTATACCATATATATTATTGCACTACACTGGCCTGAGGCGTTTACTGCCCCATCACATCCCACTACAGACAGTTGTCCACTATATAGAACACATGGAAATTATCACTGTATTGCTATAATATAGGCTGATTTTCACTCTATTTAATATATAACCATTTTAATAATTAATAATAATAATTTGTTACATTTATATAGTGCTTTTTTGGGTACTCGAAACGCTTTGCAAACTTCCTTGCACAGAACTTTTAAAGTGCCCCTATTATGCTATTTTAAAGGCTAATTTTGTTTTGAAGTCTCTTACAAAAGTTTTACACGCATCTATAGTAAAAAAAAAAAAAAAACTATACTTTTCTCATTAAAATACATTGTGCAGCATCACCTCTTTTCTCAGTGTCTGAAATTCGGACTCTCTAAGAGTCTGCTCTGCTCTGATTGGTCAGATGACCCAGTCTGTTGTGATTGGTCTGCTCTGCTCTGATTGGTCAGATGACCCAGTCTGTTGTGATTGGTCTACTCTGCTCTGATTGGTCAGATGACCCAGTTTGTTGTGATTGGTCTACTCTGCTCTGATTGGTCAGATGACCCAGTCTGTTGTGATTGGTCTACTCTGCTCTGATTAGTCAGATGACCCAGTCTGTTGTGATTGGTCTACTCTGCTCTGATTGGTCAGATGGCCCAGTCTGTTGTGATTGGTCTACTCTGCTCTGATTGGTCAGAAGCCCAAGTCTGTTGTGATTGGTCTACTCTGCTCTGATTGGTCAGATGGCCCAGTCTGTTATGATTGGTCTACTCTGCTCTGATTGGTCAGATGGCCCAGTCTGTTGTGATTGGTCTACTCTGCTCTGATTGGTCAGAAGCCCAAGTCTGTTGTGATTGGTCTACTCTGCTCTGATTGGTCAGAAGGCCCAGTCTGTTGTGATTGGTCTACTCTGCTTCCAGTCTCAGCTACAACTACAGTGTTTGAGGGCGGGGCAACGCAGATGCTGTTCACAGCCAATGAAGAGCATAGAATGGCATTATGCAAATTTGTTACAAACTTACAAAGACTTGTGCAGGAAGACTGGAATTACTGATGGAATTATCTGAAAAAGCATAATGGGGCACTTTTAATATTTGTATATTTCAACTGATTTGTATAATTAAATCGTAAGCAACAGCAAACAACAAAAATCTAGGCCAAAGTAACCACAGGTGAATGTCAGGTGTCATACACACCACAAATTGGCTAAACTAAGAGTGTTACAATTGTTACAATGCTATTATATTTAATGACACTACGACATTGCTTATTGTAGTCTCTCAGTCATAGTAAAAACATGAGAATGAATTCAACCTCTTTTATCTCCTGTAGGGGAAAAAAGCCTTAAGAGATTCATTCTAGTGGCGGTAATTGAAAAGATTAAGCAACACACTGGAGTTCAGCAGCGGTGCATTGCACAGAGCGAAAGACTGATTGAATTTTTAAGTTATCAGGGGGGTGTTTGATTTGCATTGAGTGTCCGCAGTGGTGCCACTTTTAGCAGAATATAGAAAATTATACTTAACATGCTACATTATGGGTGGAAAGGATTTTATAAATCAAAAATTGCAATTAACTCAAATGCACACGCCATCTATGAAAAAATGGCAGGGTGTGTCACTGTTGCCTTCGAGCTGAGCATGATGGGATATTTACAGTAGTGTTTGCTAACGTAAGCATCACAAATATATGGAAATCTATTTCCGAATGAATGAATGAATGAATGAATAAATGAATTTACACTTTCAATATCAAAATGTGACTTTTATTCTTATTTTAAACTTTATTTCACAATTAACTTTAATATTTTGCTCTGAGGCAGAAATGGAAAATGGCAATATGGGAATATAAGCAATATGACTTGAGCTGAATATTGACACTATTGTCCTTCTCAGAGCTTCTTTACAGCAGAATTTGAATTTGCCTCATATTTAATGAAGTTTGCGTTATTGATCAAACAAGTTTACATGTTTACGTTCATTCTCAAGGTCTAAAAAAATATGTGGAAAGCATTTCCTTCCCCATTAATGGTAGGTACATGAATATTGTAATAGATATCGATATCATATGATGTAGAAAAAATATTGTACTAATATTTTGGTCATATCGCCCAGTCCTACTCTAAAGTGGACTATCGAAATAAAGTGTTACTTTTTTTCTAATAAAGCTTGTAGACAGCCAATATATTTCCAGAATCAAGGAAAGCATTCAACAGGAACAAGACTCGGATCAGAAGTACATTATGAAGGCTTTAAAAGAGGTTTTGAAAATCTCTTCACATCAATCCTTGACGCCGGCTCTGAGAACAGCAAGAAGAAGAAGAGAGGCTCACGGACGCCAGTTGGCTCTCAACAATAACACTCCGACTCAACAGTCGGCACACAAACAGAAAAAAAATGATCCAGATTCTTTGGCCACTAAATTCTAGTTAGTGAAGGAGGGATATCAGGATACAAATGTGAATGATGATCAAATGTGGATCGGTTTGTGCGGTGGAGTTGCTCAATACTCAAATACTACAGTGTTTTTAGCCCGAGCAAACACACAATATTCAAAGCAAACCACTTGGAGAAGATCAAGTCTGCACCATTATGTAAGTTTCTCATAAACACTGCGATAATAATCAAGTTGACTTCATTTCCGCCAGAACGGCTCCACTCACGTGCAGACGCACTGATGTATTTTTCATTACAATCACAACTGGCAGCACAACTAATTGCTCTCATATCATCTCTGATTGTAACCTGATCTTTTTGTTGCAGCGCTGCGACAGACGCATGCATATCTGAAGGAGAACGCACAAGGCTGGGTTATGAAAGCGTAGCCGCAGGCATGCTGGTGTACATGTGAACACCACTCCTCCCTGAGCTCCACTGGCTTCAGAAACACCTCAACACATTACAGACGCCACGTGCCCGTGACTGGCAGCTGAAGGAACCAGGTCTCCACTGAGCCCAATACAATTAGGCAATCAAAAAGTGATCCCTGCCAGCACAAAGACTTCATTTTTCATGGCCAACAAGTAGACCTGAGCTTTGATAATAATACACTGGGATGTGCCGAGTGACTGGGATGCTGAGTGACTGATGAGTGAAGAGTAAAAGCAATTTAAAGGAATATTCAAGTGAAGTTACGGGTTCAATATAAGTTAAGCTCAATCAACAGCATTTGGGGTATAATATTTCACACAAAAAAAAAAAACAAAGGAAAAATTAGGGACTTACAATGAAAGTAAGATAAATTTTTGTAGGGATTTTTTTAGGGATTTATTGTTTATGCGTTGTAAAACTGGATATGACTTTTCTCAGAAAAGGTGAGTAAGCTTTTTGCCCACGTTTAAAATTATTTTGCCATGCATGTTGTGTACGTATTTCCATTCACTTCCATTGTAAGTGCCTCACCAAAACCCAGATTTTGTTTGACAAAGAGAGACGATTAGAGATATTCTTGACATTATGTGACATGAATTCTGAGTTAAGCCAAGTAGCCGACAAAAAATCATAAAGAAAAAAACTTTAGAGGTTATGAGGCACTTACAATGGAAGTGAATTATACCAATGTTTGGATCATTCAAAAGCAGAAATGTGAAGTTTTGAAAATCTTTTATTGTGCATTATTTGAGCTGTTTAAATCATAATTTTTGCAGTAGTTTTAGGGTTTTATATGCATATTTATATGCATATTGTTCATGGTTTTTTGCTGTATTATTGTATATTGTATAATACTATATTACAGTGAGTATTTCCTTTCACTTCTATTGTAAGTGCCTCCCTATAATCCAGATATTGTTAGAAAAAGAGAGATGATTGAAAATTAAATTGTGAATATTCTAGGCCTTCATTATTTGAGCTGTTTAAATCAATTTTTTTTACAGTAGTTTTAGGGTTTTATTGTTTATGCGTAGTAAAACTGGATATAACTTCACACAGAAAAGGTGAGTAAATTTTATGTCCACGTTAAAATTATTTTACCATGCATATTGTTTGCATCTTTACTATTGAAACAGTGAGTATTTCCATTCACTTCTATTGTAAGTGCTAGTGTTAATTTCGTTAACGAAAACTAAACGAAAATATTTTCGTCAACGCACATTTTTCACCGAACGAAAACTAGACGAGACGAGACTAAAATCCCCACTAATAAACAATAACTGGGAGTAAATCAGAAATAATTTTCGTAGACTAATAAAGACGAGACAAAAATGCAGTTCGGTAAATAAAAGACTGGGCTAAAATCTATGGACATTTTAGTTCACGAACAAAGACGAGACGAAAATTACATATTATTATATGATATGGTTTTGTCAAATCCTGTCTCCTCCTCCGCCTCCTCCTCGTCAGCTCTTCCGCCACACACCCACTTTCAAACCTGGAGCGGGCGGGCCGGGCACAGAGTAGCCTACACAACACATGGAGCAGACAGGAGCTGGATTCACGGCGAGGCGGCGACAGGTTAAAAGTAAAACATGCTTTGCACGGGGCTCGGGAGAAAGAGGAGACGTGATATATGGACACATTTTCGCTTCATTGAAGTGGAGAACAAAACCAAATGCTTGATTTTAGTCGAAGGAACATCTTCCATGTCTGCATGTGTTCCTTAAAATTGTGTTTTTTATCAAAAAGATGAGAGAAAATGTTGAAATGTGAAATAATTTTAGGAAATGTTAAATATTATCTGCTGACAAAAAAGTAAAAGGTTAAAATGATGTCCTGACTAAAACTAGACTAAAATGTTGACAGTTTTTGTTGACTAAAACTAAACGAATAAAATTATGTTTTCTTGGACTAAAATAAAGACTAAAATGCTCGACTTATAGTCGACTAAAACTAGACTAAATAAAAATGGGATGATGTCGACTAAATGTGATAAAAACTAACAAGCGATGCTGAAACTGGACTAAAACTGAAACTAAATTTAAAAATGGCTGGTAAAATTAACACTAGTAAGTGCATCACTGTAATCCAGATTTTGTTAGAAAAAGACAGACGATTAGAAATATTCTTGACATTACATGACACAAATGCTGAGTTAAGCCAAGTAGCCGACATCAATCATCAATATAGGGGTAGCTGACATTTATCGACTTTTTCAGCATCAAGATTTCAGATTAAAATAAGGAAACTGTTTATGCAACATTTTAATCATTTTTCACTTCAAAAGCTTTGCTGTGTGACGACTCCATGAATTCTAAGTAGTTCTTCCGTCTGACCTCTAACGCTGCTGTTAATGCTTAAGGTACTTCAGCGAAATCAAAGAATGAACTGGTGTGACGTCATTTAGAAGAAAATCAGGCCAAAACGAAGTTCGGTTTGTGTTTGTTATGGGAGTTCGAAACATGA
>JAVALU010000705.1:62500-165000 GCA_030770095.1 Gila robusta
GGACATGATTGCATAAACATCATCTCCAGAACCGCTTAGTCACTTCATGAGCTTTTTAAAGCTTCAACTGAGAAAAGTTATCGTCATATAAACACAGAAACTCAAAGATCTCCACGGCAACCCGTCAAAATAAAAGTTAGTTTTTTCATAGGGCCCTAAACATGTAATTTTTGTTAAACTGTAAATAAATTGAATAAGTTTGATGATTTAAATTAATAAGAAATGCTTTTTGATTACTAAAATTTAATTTAACCACTAAAATAGAGTCTTTAAGTTTTACAGAATGCTGCTGGGTGCTCCCTGCACATTTTTTTTAGTTATTATTATTATTATTAATAATAATAATAATAATAATAATAATGCTATTATTAACAGTTCTTAGATTTAAAGATATGTTTAAAATAATTTAAAGAAAGTATTTGTCAAAACTCTTTGTTATTCTTAATTTTGACATTAACTTACATTTTTACACCAGATATAGGCTATATATCGGTTTTAAAATATCGGTTATCGGTCTACTTGATCTGTAATAATCGGTATCGGCCCCGGCCCTGAAAATCACATATCGGTCGACCCCTAATCCCTTTTCTTACAGAAATCTGTTTTGTCCGACATACAAAAAGTGAAGGCACAGGGGGCGCTTGTTCGGTCGCGTTTTAAAGATATAGACCAGATGGATGTACCGTCCAAATTTTTCTTTAGTCTAGAAAAAAAGAACGGTCAGAAACGTTTTATACATTCTTTATTTTCTGAGACCGGTTCTCTTGAATCAGACCCTAGAGAAATTCGGAAAAGAGCAAACAGTTTTTATGAAAAGCTTTATAGTTGTGAACACAGGGAAGATCGGGTTATTGAACAGTGTTTTTATGAAGAGCTACCAAAGGTCTCTGAAGAGTCCAATGCAGAGCTCAAGAGAGCTATAAGCCTGGGAGAACTGCACGAAGCTCTCCAGAGCATGGAGAACGGCAAGGCTCCTGGGATAGACGGAATCCCAGTGGAGTTCTATAAAGCCTTTTGGCCTGTGGTAGGGGAGGATCTGCTGGCGGTTCTCAGTGACAGTCTAGTCGGAGGACTTCTGCCGCTGAGCTGCAGAAGAGCGGTCCTTACTCTTTTGCCAAAAAAAGGTGATGTGAGAGACATAAAGAACTGGCGACCTGTATCTTTATTGTGCTATGACTATAAATTGCTCTCAAAAGTTTTAGCCACTAGACTAGGAAGAGTTTTGGAGGAGGTAATCCACTCTGGTCAGTCCTACTGTGTACCTGGAAGATCAATTTTTGATAATATCCATTTAATAAGAGATTTATTTGATGTTTCAAAAATAGTGGGTGTAGATATGGGTTTGATTTCCTTAGATCAGGAAAAAGCGTTCGATCGTGTAGAACATGATTATCTGTGGAAAACTTTGCAAGCATTTGGTTTTAGTTCTGATTTTATAGGTTATATTAAAATTCTGTACAATGACATTGAGAGTCTACTGAAAGTTAACGGTGGCTTATGTGCTCCTTTTAGAGTGTGTCGTGGGGTAAGACAGGGGTGTTCTCTGTCAGGAATACTGTACACGTTGGCAATAGAACCACTTTTAAATAAATTGAGAAGAGTTTTAGAAGGGGTATCTTTACAAGCCTGTAACAGCACTTTATGCTTATCAGCATACGCTGATGATGTTGTCATTATACTTAACAAACAAAATGATGTGGATTTATTATTAAAAACAATGAGAGATTTTGGAACCATTTCTTCAGCAAGAGTTAATTGGGGTAAAAGCGAAGCAGTGTTAATAGGAAAATGGGAAAGAGGGGTACCAACACTCCCAAATGGGTTAAGTTGGAAAAAAGATGGCTTGAGATATTTAGGAGTGTTTTTAGGAGATGAAACGATTGTTCAAAAAAACTGGGAGGGAATAATTGAAAAAATTAAAGGTCGTCTGATGAAATGGAAATGGATTGTAAAAAGTTTATCATACAGAGGACACACTCTGATTATTAATAATTTGGTGGCCTCTTCCTTATGGCATCGACTGGCTTGTGTTGATCCACCTGCATGGATACTTGCAAAAATTCAGTCTCTTTTGGTAGATTTTTTTTGGGAAAAAATGCATTGGATACCTCATAATGTTTTATATTTACCAAAAGAAGAAGGAGGACAAGGACTTGTACACTTGCAGAGTAGGACTGCAGCTTTTCGGCTACAATTTGTACAGAGATTTCTCACTGGTCCAGAGGACTTAAGCTGGAGGCCGGTGGCCAGTACGATTTTAAAGACTGCTGAAGGACTGTGTTTGGACAAGTCGTTGTTCTTGTTAAATCCCAATAAAGTCAACACATCCAGAATGCCGGAGTTCTACAAGAATCTTTTTAAAGTGTGGGACATTTTTCATGTTAAAAGAATTGAGTCTACATCCTCCTTGTTTGGCTGTTGAAGAACCTCTGATTTATGGGTCACGTTTGGACATTTCAGGAGCATGTGGGACAATGTCTGCAAATTTTATTAAATCTAAGATCACAACACTTGGGTGTTTAATCAATGTGGCCGGCTCAAGTTTTGAAAAAGTTGAAGATTTAGCTGTTTTGTTGGGAGTTAAGTCCATGCGAATTGTTGCACAAGTATTACATAAACTGCAATCTGCTTTTACAACGGAAGAAACAAAAATGCTACAAGGTTACTGTAAAGGGGAAGTTATCCCTGATGAGAGGGACACATTTCCAAATCTGCTTCTTTCACCAAAGTTAGGTGAATGTACAGGAGTGTTTTTAGAATCTGAAAAGTTGACAGATATGGATTTGCATGAAAGTAATGGGAAAAAATTGTATAAAGCTTGTGTAAAATCTTTTAACAAAAAGGGACTACATGGAAGAGTTGACACGCCATGGCGTACTGTGTTTCAGATGAATGACAGTGTCAGGCCAGAGTGGAGAGCGCTGTACAAGCCACCGTTAGCAAAAAGAGATGGAGATCTACAATGGAGGATTTTGCATGGCATTATTGCTGTAAATGCTTTTATTTCTGTTTTAAATCCAGATGTTGGCAAAGAATGTCCTTTTTGTTTCCAGAGAGAGACTGTTTTTCACACATTTTTGTATTGTTCAAGGCTTAAGCCTTTATTTGATGGTTTGCAGAATCTTTTTAATTGTTTTAATGAGAAGTTTTCTGTGCAGACTTTTATTTTGGGCTTTAAATATGTTCAAAAGCCAAAGTATGAGTGTCATTTGTTGAATTTTATTTTGGGTAAAGCCAAAATGGCCATCTATATTAGTAGAAGAGATCAAATTGAAAAACAAAGTGATTATAATGTTGAAAGGGTGTTCGCAGCTATGATCAAATCAAGGCTTGTAATTGATTTTCGTTTTTACAAAGCTATGGATTCCCTAAATGTGTTTGAAGGAATATGGTGTCACAGAAGAGCGTTGTGTTCTGTCATTGATAATGAACTGCATTTTGCACTTTTTTTATAAAAAAAAAATATAAAAAAAAATGTAATAACTTACATATTGTTTTATGTGAGGAATCTTTTTGATTGATAAAGATGATTGAAAAATCAAAAAATCTCTCTCTCTCTCTCACTCTCACGCTCTCTCTCTCTCTCCCACCTCACTTCCTGTCTAGCTACTGTCCCATAATAAAAGGAAAAAATGCCACAAAAAAATTATATTAATAATTAATATACAACAGCATTACATCATCAAATACCAGAAATAAGGCAAATAACAACAGAACAGAACAAAAAGATGTAGGGATGCCGATTTATTAAAGGAAACAACGTTATAGAGTTAAAGATCAGAAGCATTACTGTACGTTCACACCGCCGCCGACTTGAGCTTCCAAAGCTACCGGAAGTCATTCATTTTCAATGGAAGCTGGCTTCTCTCAGCTGCAAGGAGCGTAAAATCCATCGGCGTCGCGTTTTGGGCGTTTTGAGCGTCAATCAGAAAGTTGAAAGTAGCTCAACTTTATGGTAATGAGCTATGACGCGGTTCAGCGGCAGCGGCAAAACGCCAGCAACCAATCGGAATATAGATGTCCTCCGCGCTGGCTGATTCCGGAGAAACACACGATGTAAACTTTCGTTCCTACCAAAACATTAGTTCAGAGAAAATGGAGGAGAAGCTAATAATCACCGTTGATGGGTTTCCTATTATTTATGATATGACGTTGTTTGCTTATAGGGACCAGTTACAAAAGAACGAGGCATGGGATAAAATAGCTGGGATAGTTTACATTTTTGTTCTTAAAGTTGAACTTATTTTAACTTGAATGACGCGTTTTTTAAAACGCTGTGACATGCGCGAGACGCGGCAAAAGACACGAAGCTCGAGCACACAGTCTAGCGCATGTTTACAAAAGAAAAGCAGTGAAGTGGAATGCAAAAACACCAATCTCATGTGACATTTCATGTTGTGACACTTCTCTTCTCCCTGCTACGTCAGAGCGACCAAGTCGGTGGCGGTGTGAACGTACAGTTAGAGTAGGTTTTAGTCATTTTGTTATTTTTTTTTTTTGTGGTAACACTAAGTTTCTGTTAGTTAACTTTAAGCAAATGTACTGTTTGTTAAATTAGTTTGCATGAACTAACAATGGAAAATACTTCTAAAGCATTTACTAATTTTAGGCATTTACTAATCTTTATTAAAAAATAAAGGTATCAACTTTTTTTTACAGTATATTCTATTATATTCTGATCAAAACCTGTGACTTTCTCATTAAAAGAAAACACGCAGATCTCAGTACAACTCCAGGCTTTGTGCAGAATTTTATCCATTTAATTTGATATGCGAGATCTTTTCTCTCGAACAGTACAGAGTGTTACTCAGTCAAATGTTCAGGGACTGAAATGTCTGTCTGGCTTCGCTGCGTTCTTAGAGCTCAAGACCTCCAAATGTCACCATCCATATTAAATGTCCTTCCTCGCTCAGGAGATCAACTACTTGGACTCTTTTTGCAATGCTAATGGCTGTTTTAAGCGGCATTATTTTATGAAAATAACAACCCTGTTAGTTGCAACTAAAGTGCCAAAAATAAATTTCTTTCTTTAAAGTAACACTGCAGCATGTAAAGAGCTGCATGAGGCTCGACGCCAAAACACAACACACAACACACATGTGTGATCTGGACAAATACAAAGAAGAATTAACACAAGTGATGGGGACATTACCACATAAAGAAACGTAAATTGTGTTCCAATGGCATTATACTTTCTGCATACTGTCTTTTATTACAAAAATAGTACGCAAAACAGCAATGAGCATTTCAAATAGGAGTTTGCTACACATCATATGACCTCACTATGCTTAATTCAGTTAGTGGCACTCAGTTATCAACTTAGCGAACAACGTTTGCCCCTCAAACACTGTAGTTGTAGATCCAGGGCTAGAATTCAGATATGATTATGAGCGTCTGACATGCGTTGTAAACGGACGACCAATTACAACAGATTGGGCCATCTGACCAATCAGAGCAGAGTAGACCAATCACAACAGACTGGGCCATCTGACCAATCAGAGCAGAGTAGACCAATCACAACAGACTGGGCCATCTGACCAATCAGAGCAGAGTAGATTCTCGGAAAGGCGGAGTTTAGAGACATTGAATCCTTTATCGAAACTTTTCAGATACTGGGGGAAAAAGAGGTGATGCTGCAATGTATATTAGATTTTTTTTTTTTTACCTTGGATGCATGTAAACCCATTGTAGGAGATACCGAAACAAAATTAGGAACATTTGAAGTTACAAAAAAGGGTCACTAAAATTAAGGTTGCATTCACTTCCAGTTAACTCAAAAAGCATAAAATTGCGGTATACGCAGTGTGTTCAAGTTGAACACTTCATCTTTTTTAAAATGTAGTTGGTCATCCAGTATTGCATGCACACACTAAAATATACTGCAAATAATATGCTATTCCAACCTGATCTTGAGAAAAGGAAACTATTTTACGAGATGGTGATTTCATATGAATTCGTAAGATGTGACTCATATGAAAACTTACGATTTTTAGAAAAATGTCCACCCCTAAAACTATCAGTTGGGCGTGAGCAGACTAAACGAAAAAATATGAACGAGACTATACAGATTCATATGAACTAGCCATCATTTCGCCAAAACATCAAACAGTTGAGAATTGCCATGAGATTGTGTTGGCTATTCATAGTAACTGTAGAGCAAAGTTCAGACGCATGTGTTGACATTAGCTTTAGCACGTTCTCGCTCCAGTACTATGACAGTTTAGTGCATAAACCGGGCCACATTTCACACTTCACTTTTACAGCTGAACAAGTACACCATCCGAGCTCGCGTAGGTTTGTTTTCTCAGCATTAACCATGCATTTAGCACTCACAGCACTATTTATACTAAAGAAAATGCAGTAGAAGAGTGTGAAATGGGAGGCAGCTGAAGATAGAAATAGGAAGAGAGGGAGAAAATGAACACGACTCAACAATGTTTCCCCTAAATAAGACAGAAATTGTTGCATGGATCACAATGGCATTTGGGTGACATTTACCAGTGTAGCCTGAGGGGATCGAGAGCATGTCCTGCTAATTTAGTCATTAACCGGGTTCGTTTCTAAACTTCAAACAGAAGCGATAAGGGTGCAGAAACCTGTAGATCGTGTTCATATCGCCGCTCTCTACCATAGAGTATGTATCTGTTAATTATGATACAAGCCTTTAATAATTAATGGTGGCAATGGTTTAATTGATACCGTGTGTGTGAACTGCAGTGTCTTGCTAGTTCTGCGCTCTAGATGATGATCTTCCCTCACTTTTGTTCGAGAGTTTGATGAAGTGCTGACAGACTGTTAACACAATAAACCCTTTTCACCCCCAAGACCATTAGCAAAAAACCAAGCGAAACGGAGCGAGCGAGAACAATATTACAGGGTGTAAAAGACATGAAGAGTGTGAAACAGCTGCTCAGTTTCAGTCTGATCATGTCGGATGTTTTAATAATGAAAAGGTAAAACTCCTAAAGCCATCCAGTCTCACAATGGAAATGCCATTTCATTGATGTTGTACAAAACCTCTCAGTGGTTGTTGTTAACCTGATTCTATGAAGAGGTTTTGAAGGACGGGGAGCCAGAACAGCAATTGTTTTTAACGATAGTCCTTAATGAATTACAATTGTTCTTTTGACTGTTTACTCACACTCTCAAAATGCTACACACTAGCAGTAAGCAAAATAATATACAAGATAAAACACAATGAAAGTCAGTTAAATTGACATTAGCATCGATCTAAAACTCTAATACAGTATAATAGATCTGAGCAATAAAAAAATCTGTCTATCTATCTCTCCAGCCATTATGATATAATATAATATAATCTCTTTAATATGTTGTTATCGTATGCCTATGTTTATTTAATTTTTTTCCTTTTTAACTTTTATTTCTGGTATTTATTTTAATGAGACTATATACATAAAAATATGGTGTCTAAAAATACAATCAAATCATTTGAAAATCACGTCTGTCACAATCAGTCAGTCCTCTGACATCGAAACATCTTTTGAGAGAATGAGTAAGAACTGTAAGAGTGGCCTTTGCAGTTTAACCACGGTGAGCTTTCAGACTACTGTTAATAAACACTAATGTGGGAGATATTCCTCAGCAAAAGCGTCTTCCCACACGCCTGTAAACGAGTGTAACAGCACACACACCTGGCAGTGAGTGTCAGAGCACTGAAACGTTACTGACCCGCAGACGACAGGAACACAGCGCCCGTGAGTTTGCTCATTTGGACAGAATGAGCCCACGCTGATGCCGTGTTGTTGTTCACTGCTTGATTGTGAGATACAGTTGTCTCTCAAAATCTCACTAATATGTGAGTTTGCCGGGCCGGGAAAGCTTTCACACCACATCATTACATCAGGAAAAGTGCTCATACTGAGGGTTAGTGATTTTAACAAACCCTTAACACAGAGTATTAAACCACAATGTGTAACTATCAGCCTGATTTATAGTACAGACATAAATTAAGCGAGAGAGAGAGAGAGAGAGAGAGAGAGAGAGAGAGAGAGAGAGAGAGAGAGAGAGAGAGAGAGAGAGAGAGAGAGAGAGAGAGAGAGAGAGAGAGAGAGAGAGAGAACACTGCTTTTCAAAAACCCTATGAAAGCCAAGGACAAGAATATTGGATGGATGGGTGGGTGGATGGATGGATGGATGGATGGATGGATGGATGGATGGATGGATGGGTGGGTGGGTTTGGATGGATGGATGGATGGATGGAAGGATGGATGGAAGGATGGGTGGATGGATGGGTGGGTGGGGTGGGTGGATGGATGGGTGGGTGGGGTGGGTGGATGGATGGGTGGGTGGGATGGGTGGATGGATGGGTGGGTGGGATGGGTGGATGGATGGATGGGTGGGTGGGATGGATGGATGGATGGATGGATGGATGGATGGATGGATGGATGAAACATTTTGTAACAGTATAAATGTCTTTACTGTCACTTTTAATCAACTGAATGCATTCATGCTGAATGTGTGCGTGCGTGTGTGTGCGCGTGTGTGTGTGTGTGCGCGTGTGCATGTGCGTGTGCGTGTGTGTGTGTGTGTGTGTGTGTGTTATCCCTTTAAGAAAGAGTGGAAACCGGATCCATGTATAATCAGTCTCTGGGGTGTTATTGGGAACTGAACTGTGAACAGGGCACCTCTAGGACACTCTTGACTTCTAAACGACCCGAGATTTTTCAGGCCAATTCACAGTCAGCACGTCACAAACAATGAGCTTTAATCAGAGGGATTACACTTCCGTGGATGGTGGAAGAATATGAAGAGCCCTGGAGTTACAGAAGAACAAAGTTACTTTACGGCAAATCAAAACAAAAAGTCCATGGGTGAAAAACCTGATGAATTGAGTGGGTGTGGATTGAGAGATGAACCGGAGGAGGAAGGCGTTGCCGACGGAAAGCTTTGAGCTCAAGAAAGGCAGTAGCCAGAAGCTACCAAAAACTGTATTTAGTTCTGAAGCACAAAGCTGTCAGAGTCGATTAATTCAGCTCGTGTGGAGAATCCACAACACAAGAACACAGACACACGCGGCTCTCTGGGGAACGGACTAAAACACCTTTTAGAATACAAAACAACCCGTGCAGATCCATAACACACTCCACTGTTTGTGTGGTTGATTTCTTGCAATACATTACAGATGTGTGAAATCACAAAGTAGCTAAGACTTTGTGTTTTGTAGACGTCGCTTTCAAAGCAAAACCTCAGATCTTTGGTGGTTTTATATTATGGTTATAAAAGCCCCCGGGTTTGGTTTCAGATGTATATTCCGCCACAATTCTGTCATTATATGAAGTCTGAGACTATGAGTAATTGTGATGAAATTGTGAGCAGAAGCAGTCTACAGTCATGTGATCTCTGACATGTTACGATTCAGTCTGGCTTTGATTCAGAAGTCGATACTTTTGTGATTTCATGTTACTCGTGTTTAACTCAGTATGTAAGGGTTTTCTATATATAAGTAGGCCCACACAAAACACCAGTCACTCACACATACACACACAGACATATATATAAATACATATACTAAAGAAATTTGGCGCGGATCATAATAACCCATGTCTAATTTACCTTTTCTTTCTAAATTATCAGGAAAAATAGTAGCTCGACAGCTACATGCTCATCTTACACAGAATAACTTGTTTGAGCAATTTCAGTCTGCCTTGTCAGTCTCCATTTCACAGCACTTATTAAAGTTATGAATGATTTGTTGATGGCTGCGGATTTTGGACTTTCATCAATGCTCATTCTTTTTTAAGCGCAGCTTTTAACAGCGTTTCACATAATGTTTTATTGGAGAAATTGATTTCCATTTGAATCACTGGTATTTCCTTTGTCTGGTTTAGATCCTATTTATTGGGTCAGACATGGTACGTTGACGTTCAAATTAAAAGTTTCAGATCGTGGACCTCTCGGATTACTAGTGGCATGCCTCAGGGCTCAGCTTTGGGCCCGCTTCTGTTTATTATTTATCTTTTGCCTTTAGGTCACATTTTCATTAAATTCTGTATCAATTGTTATTGTAATGCTGATGACACACAGTTATATCTAATCAATTGGCAATTTTCCATTAAATTCCACTAAATTCAACTCAAAAAGCTCACAGATTTCACCTGGTGACGTATAAAATATAACTTATTTACATAAATGTCAATTGTTTTGTGTCAAATGTCAAAATGTCAGTTTTCCCCTAAAATGAGCAAATGAATAAGAAAAAAAAGCTCACGGATTTCATATGGGGGATCTTTATAAGAATTAATATATACATTAGAATTTCTTTTTGTTACAATTTTTCCCAAAATGATCTCTAAAAACGCAAAACTGTCTGAGCATGGCTATAAGATGCTGTACTTGTACAAGAATACTAACTGAATGATTATTCTTACAAAAGAATTGCATTATTCTAAAATGTATAAATAAAGTTTTTATTAAACCTTTTATGGGCCATGACTCATCACTTTCAGCAAACATGTTGGGTGTTTTATTATGCGTTTCAGTTCTCATTTTTTTGGTTTGTTTTGCTCAGCCTAGCAGGAAGTTTCTTTTTAAATGGAGCAGGTTCTGTGTTTAAAACCACAATGAAGTCAGGAGTCATCTGCATTTGAATGCTGGTTTAAGTGTATATTTTTCTTTCTCACCGAGTCACGGAAGGAAGTTTACTGCGGTGAGTGAATCGAGGCAGAAAAGCAGGATTCTTCCGTGCTGTGTGTGTGTTCCAGCTGGTGTCTGCTCACCTTTTACCTGTGGAGCGCTCACTCCCCGGGACATGCTAAGGCACACCATGGGGGCATTTGTTGGTTCAGAAAGCAGAATTAGAATCTGAAGGTTTTTGTTGTCTTACTGGAGACATTTAAAGGTGCATTGTGTAATATTTAGGAGGATCTGTTGAAATGCAATATCATATGCATAACTATGTTTTCAGTGGTGTATTAAGACCTTACATAATGAACCGTTATGTTTTTATTACCTTAGAATGAGCCATTTCTATCTACATACACCACAGATCCCCTTACATTGAAATGCGCCGACATGTTTCTACAGTGGCCCTAAACGGACAAACACGTTTCGTTACTATGTTGCTCTTTGTGCAAGGAAGCAAGCTTAGTTCAGCCAATAAAACACTGACACAATGATGAACAAGTAACAAAAATATTCGCAATAACATATCGTTTTACTGAATAATTAAGTATACCTAATTTCTTCATTTATCTTTGTAAAGAAACCTCATTGCTTTACTGGCTACTCTCTGCTGTCTCAGACGATGACATATTTTCCTGTCGGCCACCGTAACTTCTGTTGGTTGCAATTCGCAACCTCACCACTAGATGCTGCTAAAAATTACACAGTGCACCTTTAAACAATAGACATTACGTTAAAGTCAAATTGACATCAAAATTTACGTTTCTGGTCTTATTGTGAGCGATTCATCAGCGCACAATATTCTAAAGATGAAAACGTGTCTGTCTTTGTAATAATTAATTGAAATGTAATAACTTGTGCACCTGTTATACAGAGAGGGATTTTCACTGTCCAATTGATGCAACTTGATGCATAAAATTAAGTCATTTTCCCCTTGTTTTATGTCACATCGCAGAAGGAAAATAGGTTGCAAACACTTTTGCATGTTGACTTAAAAGTGTTAAAAATATTATTTTGTTGCATGTACTCACTGTAGTAATATCAGTAAATTAGACAATTACATGGAACTAACCCGAAAACCAAATCCTATTTCTAACCCTAATCCATAGGAAGTACATGTTATTAATTAATATTAATATTACTAATATTACCTAAATGTATAAATACCCTGAAACAAGGACACCTTAAAATAAAGGTTAGAATTAGCTTCAAAATACTACTACTATTAATAATAATAATTCTAGAAAGGGCGCAGGTAACAGAAATGGAGACGCAGGGCACCTGCTGATACCAGCGTCCTGAATGTTGAAGGAGAACCTGTTGTTATCAGACTGATGTAAAAGATAACAGTCGGCACGACAGAACAAGACGAGAAAGGTCATGGTGGACGGCCTCAGCATTAATGCTTTTCAGCAGTACAATTTTATCAATAATTATATCAAAGTCAGGTGGTAGTAAACAGAGTTCTCAACCCTGCATGCAGTGTCAAGAGAACATGTATAGGTCAATATGAAATCTAAATTACTCTATTTACTTTAATGCATGTTCTTGGTCTTATGAATGATTCATCAGTGCAGTGTAATTTCAAAGGAAAAATAATATCTTTGTAATCGTTCATCAAAACATAATAACATGCTTCGCTTCTAGAACGACTTTCCTTCTCAGCTGACAACTACCTGTCACATTCAGGCAACCTTTTACCATACAATCAATTCATGATGAATAAAATAAAGTGCTGTCCTACAATTTTGTCATGCTAATTATCTTGTTTCACTCCAAAATTCATCACATTACAAAAGTAAAATGCATCGTAAACCTCGTTTCATGCTGATTTTAATGAAGAAACTGAGGACTTTGAGGACAAAATCTTCCTGTTTGACACCCTTTTTCTCCTGGCATTTAGCATTAATTAAAATCCAATCAAATGTGATTGAGTGATTGTGGTGATTGAACACAATGATCAAAAGCCCGGACTAAATAGTGAGTCTCTCTGCTGGGATTTAAGTTGAATTTCGTGATGGCAGTGTTCTCCACAATAAAAGCATGAATTGCCCAGGAAGTCACACCTCCGCTATGGACAAGCGAAGTTAATGAGCCCATTGTATCCGGCCTGGAGTTTGTCAAAGTGGCACAAGAGAAGCCTTTTCAGATGCCAGTCAGAGTCATTACTCTACAGCAAACTGAAGTCAACACAGTAGCTGCGTTTACATGGACCCTTATAATCGGAATGACGGCTCAATCGGACTAAAAAACCTTCATTTAAACACCTTAATCGATCTGATCCGATTGGAATTTCGATCGGATTGAAAGGGTGGTTTATTCCTTTTGTAATCTGATCAAGAGAACATGTAAACACTTGATCGGATTGAAAACTGAAACTGAAAGGTTTGCGCATGTGTAATGACGTTGAAATAGCGTAATGGCGTATGACGCACAGAACGAGCGGTTCTTCCAATTGAATAAAGTGTCTTATAAATGAGTGTCCCGTTATTCTGAAATTATCATTTCACTCAGCGTCTGTGAAGTGGAGCAGGACAACGTCCCACCAGTGCTTGTTTCAGACTCTCATCCACAGACGCAGGGTTTTACTGCGTGATAAATATAAGCAGCGGCAAAACGGTTCATATGCTCATTTTCGGATAAATACTAAGTCTGCTGTTTAAAACAAATAAAGAACCAATAGAGGAGAATAGTTATGCGTGAACAGCGGCGGTATATTCGTGCAGTTTGCGCATGTCAAAAAATCAATTCCGATTTGAAGCTTGTGACATATAAACGCGCACATCAACCCGATTACTTTATTTATCGTTCATGTAAACACCGTGTTCGGATTCATCAATCGGATTGATTTCATTCCGATTGAACCAAAAGGTGTCCATGTAAACGTAGCTATTGACTGGGCAGTTCTCAGAGATGCAGATCTATACACTCACCAGCGGAGACAAAATACATCAGAACTCAGGACATCATGACTGTTGCCACACTGATAAAACTAATGCGCAAGATTCGAGCTGTTGACAGCTGGGTGAGTCTCACGAAATCTGTCTGGAAACTGTTAGGGTCATTTTATTATGACCAAAATTAACAGAAAGGTAGTTTTGTTTGCTTAAGAACTGTATTGTTGGATGGATGGATGGATGGATGGATGGATGGATGGATGTTAAAAAGAATCTTAGAGGTCCATAAAATAGACTTCACAAAATGTATAGGTGAAATATAATAAATATAATTTTTCCTTTTGATTTTGAGGTGAAGTATGACCTGGGCATATTTCCATTAGATTCAACCAGCCACATTTGTGACAAACTAAAATAACATCAGGACACACTGACAGAGCTATTACAGGTGCATCATTTCCTGTGAAATGAAATGGTTTGAGACGGACCTTTTCTTTTAGGATGTCAATTCTACTGGTCCGTCTGTCCATGGGAAAACTAAAGTATAACATAATAAGAGTGCTGCAGGGATCAAAGACATCCTTTGGTTTCAAGTTCAGTCTTTAAATGAGACGAAATCTCAGAAAAGGTGATGTATAACTACAGCCTTCTCGTCTTTCATCTCTGCTCCTTATTCTCTTTTCATCAATTTCTCATGTGTCACACACTGATTCAGTGCGGGGACTTCCTGTTTTGTGTTAGCTAATAAAAATTCAAGACAGGAAATACTCATTAGCTACAACAGAGATAAGATGTGCCAACACAAATATGATGGATGGACGGATGGATGGATGGATGGACAAACGGATGGACGGATGGATGGATGGATGGATGGACAAACGGATGGATGGATGGATGGATGGATGGATGGACAAACGGATGGACGGATGGATGGATGGATGGATGGACAAACGGATGGACGGATGGATGGATGGATGGATGGATGGATGGATGGACAAACGGATGGACGGATGGATGGATGGACAAACGGATGGATGGATGGACAAACGGATGGACGGATGGATGGATGGATGGATGGACAAACGGATGGATGGATGGATGGATGGATGGATGGATGGATGGACAAACGGATGGACGGATGGATGGATGGATGGATGGATGGATGGACAAACGGATGGACGGATGGATGGATGGACAAACGGATGGATGGATGGACAAACGGATGGACGGATGGATGGATGGATGGACAAACGGATGGATGGACGGATGGATGGATGGATGGATGGATGGACAAACAAACAGATAGAGCTACAGACAGATAGATGGACGGATGGACAGATGGATGGAATGACAAACAGATAGAGAGACAGACAGACAGACAGACAGACAGATAGATAGATAGAACGTATTAGTTATAATAAATTATTAGAATAAATGAGGAAATTTTTTTTATAGAAATAAGAGATAGAATAAGCATTCATTATTATGTAATCGTAGGCTAGTTTCAGGCCTGAGTTGATAGTAAGAACGCTTCCATCTGTTGCAGTGAGAACAGAGAGCATGATGGGGGATGGTGTTGTCCTGGCCGTGGCGCTCAGGTTGGCAGCCAGTCCTGCTGGTGGAGGAGTGAGGGAACACACACACTCACACACACTCTCGACAGGACGACTCCAACCTTCTGTCCCGCCGGAGGGAAGCCCGGGAATCATGGCATCGGGACCGAGAGCGGTCAGTGAAGCGGAGCAGAGCCAGACGGGTTTTCCGGGGCCGAGGCCAAGGGGAAGCGCCTGAGGTGTCAGCGGCCTGTCCAATGCAGGACCGGCCCAGGACAACACACCACATAGGGGCTTTTGTGTTATACATCCACATTTAGAAACACATTTGTTCACAGTTTGTAATTTCCTGTTGTCATTTCCTGTTCCTGTATGCTCACGAAAATAAAGGATAATCACAGAGTCCAGTTATCCCCTGTGAAAAAGAAGTGCGCTTAATTGTGTTGAATAGTGTACTTCGAATATTAAAAGTATATAATTAAAAGAAAAAACTGTACTTGCAGGTAAAATATTAATGAACTACTTAAGTGCTCTTAAAGAGTACACTCTCATGACTGTTTTAAAAGTGCACTTGACATAAGGTCAAACTAAAGGTTTTGTTGCGGTTAACAGGGAAGAGGAGAGGCGAGGATCTAATCACAGCAATAGCTTATTAAATAAACACAAAAAGATAATCCGAACAGAGAAGGAAGGAGACAATAATTCATATAAGGAACAGAACGCAACAGCTTGTAACATGTAAAGAGAAACACAGGTAAATGTAACAGGAGGCTAACAAGGAACAGGTGTGGGTAATGAATTGTCATGGAAACAAACAAGGGTAACTATACAAACAAAGGCAAACAGGAAGTAAACAAAGGGAACAATGGAAACAGGAAATACACTTCAAAATAAAATTCCTAGAACACAGAACAGGGGAAATAGTGACTTTTGCTTAAAGAAAATCATCATCTTTAGTCGTGTTTTAAAGAAGTACACTTATTTTGATGTGTTGTCTAACATAATAAAGCACTTGTAAAGTACATGATTATAATTATAACTTGAGTGCACTATTCAGTATTACATTTAAATTAATATATTTTAAATGTACTAAATTGCAAATTCATCATCATTACAAATGTGTACATTTAAATACATGGCATACAAATTTCAATAAAAAATTACATTAAAGTATATTTTAGTTACCATAAATGCTTGTCAGTATTTAACAGTACACTAACTGACAATACAATTAATTATGAAATTACATATAAAGATGTATTTAAGGCCTACTTAAATTGGGTCAAAAAGCATCCTTATATTCAAATAACTGTATTTAATTGTAAAAAACAAACAAACAAACACTTAAGTACGCTATTTCCATCTTTTTAAAAGTATGCTTCTGTTTCACAAGGGATTCCTCATTTTTATCCTTGAAGATATCGATAGAAAATACAATCAATCAAAACAAGTTTGCTGAAATAAGCACCACTCACACCTCAGAAATCGACAGGGAGCCGCCAACACTGCAGCGCTTTTCCACACAACGCCACAGATTAACGACGGTCGCATTTCTTTTTTGTCATAAATATCTGCTTGCCACCAATAACACAGAAAGGAGAGGCTGAACAGTGATGAAAGATGAGCAACTAAATGACAGAAGGGGTTCTCGGTGTCAGGGAGATTATTTGTGGTTCTCCAAAGCCATAAATCAAGATCCCGCGGGCTGACGGGGAACCGCTGTGAGTCACAGAGTTCTGGACACTGAGTTCCCTTCATCAACTCTCACCTTCAACTAGAGCTAGCAGTCCTCTAAAAAACCCACGCACAGTCTCTCCAACAATGCTTTTAGTCAACACAAATCCACCACGGTCCCTCTGCAGTGCCAGACCTGCCACATACACCCCCAGCAGATTTAACACCGAACATCAAAATCTCTGCAATCCGTGTCTGTTGCGTTCTCTTTTAATTGGTGCAAGTACATGCATGCAACACTTTTAAAACTGATGTTTAATACTGATGTGACGTCTGCTTGCTTGCTGTACAGACAGGCTGCTTAGCGAAATGTAATCTGTTCTGAAATGTTTTCTGCACTTCTTGAAGTCCCCCTGTGGTGAAAATCAAGTTTTTAATGTTGTTTATATGTCTATGTGGTGTTTTTAATATCTTTTAAGACAAACCATGTGTAAATTCGACAGCATTGCTGAGTATTTTCTCCTGTAAAAACTGCAGTGAATCAAAGACAGTCTCAAAAACACAGTTTGAAATTGCTGGTGTTTCTGACGTCACAAACTACCTTGTAACCAATCAGATCAACGTGTGATCGTCAACGAGTGGATCTCTGAGCTGCTGTGAGTGAGTGGAGGCGGGGCTCATTTGCATATTCATAGAACCGTGTATACTTAATGAGGCAAGGGTGTAGAGTTACATTCAAGATGTTTTAAGGCGTGAAGAATTTGTTTTTTCAAGGAAGAATTTTTTAAATATATAATTTTGATGATCAAAGGTGAGTTTTAAGGGATAAAATGATTGATTACAAGGGGACTTTAAAGGGAACCTTTTGTGCCCCTTTTTACAAGATGTAAAGTCTTAGGTGTCCCCGGAATGTGTCTGTGAAGTTTCAGTCTACAGATCATTTATTATACCATATCTAAAATGCCCTTTTTTGGTTGGAAGCAAAAACACGCTTTTTTCGTGTGTGTGTATCTTTAAATGCAAATTGGCTGCTGCTCCCCACCTCCCTTTCCAGAAGGGGGCACAGCCTTTACAGCTTGTGCATCAGATACTCCGGAAACAACAAAACAGAAGAAACAGGGGAGCTGTTTCCACAGAACGCATTTTTGCATTACACTGTTTTTCCAGTATTTCCTATATAAACAATATTATTAAAAATATGTTGTAAGAATATTGCGTAGTTGTGTTTGGAGTCAATAGTTTTATTTGTGAAAATAGCACAATGAAACATGAAATTTTGTGCACATTATTTTTTAGCAAGGCTGTCATACAAAGACATTGTAAACACATGCAAAAGAAACACACTGAAAAACCAGAGAGAAACAATGAAATATTAATAACTGATTATGTTGTAGTCAATATATGTTTTTTTTCCTGTGAGCTTTTTGCTTTTCTATGCAATTTTTTTTTTAAGTAAAATAAAACCTGGGGGGGGGGTTTTCTAAATAATTTTGTCAGATAAATAACTTAAACCAAGTTTAGTGTTTTGTTCTTCCCTCATATTTAAGATGTTTAAAAATATATATAATATATACTATCATATTTTGATAGTTTAACCAAACTTGTAGGGTCATTAAAAACAAACATCCCCTCCGGACATCATTTTTGACCACTTCTGTATGTGCATGTTTTAATGCAAAAGCTGTATAATTACATAGATTATGTACCTGTGAACGGTTTATTTGATTATAAACAAAGAACTCAAATTATTAATTTGTTTAATTATTCAAGTTAGAAATGCATTACTGTGTGCTGTGATTGATGCTGTGAAAACATAATTATTAAAGTAATAGCTTTGTAACAGATCATTTTTTTAACTTGATGGGATGTGAACACTTGAAAAACAACATATTATATAGAACCGTTGTACCTGACCAATAATAAGAATAAAAATATTTTTATTTTTTTATTTTTTTTTAAGTTACTCTTCCTTTCAGGCATCTCTTCAGACTTTAATAATTCTGTCTAGAGGCAGATATTAGATGCTGTGTCGCAGAGATGATATGATTTGGTGACAGAACAAGAAATCTGATGTTCACTGTGGTAACAAGATTAGATGCACTGAGGGATTGGAATGGGAAAAATAACCAGAATTCCAATATGAAGAAAAGGCTGTTAAAAATATAAGCAATACTTCCTGGTAATTACATCAGATCTGATTCTATTAGAGTTCAGGCTGGTTCTGTGCCTAGAGCCAATTTAATGCGCTGGACTTCATTTTTATTACTTCTCCTGAAACTCTTCACGTTCATACCACATTCAACATCTCAGAAGTTTTTTGATAGGCATCAACTATACGGATATCCTCACATTCCATACATGCAACACATAAAAATGGTAATGCCAACAGACAAATTTGCACAAACAGAAAAAAATATGTGGGAAATACTTCAAAGAGCGTGTTTGAAGTGTAAAAGGATGCATATCATCTTCAGCCAGAGTTGTGGCGTTTGATATGAGCGCCTGATATTTTGATCTTTTTTCACAGTGTTCCACAGTGTGCTGTACATACACACACACTCTTCACGCTTCTGTATACAGCAGCGCGTCTGACATCTCACACTGCTCACAATACTGCTCAACATCTGCAATCATTCATCCTGAGCGCAAGCTTTCTTACATTCACTCTTACACATTAAGGTTTTTTATTGGCATTGATGGTTCCATGAAGAACCGTTAACATTTAACCATTGCACAAAAAGTTCTTTATGGTGGAAAAATGTTCTTTATATTATTAAAATGTTTTGCACACTACAAAAAAGAAGGTCCTTTTAAGAACCGATCATTGAAAGGTTCTTTGAGGAACCAAACGTGGTTCTTCTATGGCACTGCTACAACAACAAAAACCTTTTGGAACCTTTATTTTTTTAATTTTATATTGTTTAAATGTGAAAAATCTCAATAGAATGTTTAGCACTCAAAATGTAACAGTGTTGACATCATCATAATATTTGCATATTGTATTGCATTTGGTCTTTGGTCAGTTTTACCATTAATACCGGACGGAGAGATGGATGAATGGACAGACAGACAGACAGACAGACAGACAGATAGACAGATAGATAGATAGATAGATAGACATAAATAGACAGATAGATTAGACAGACAGACAGACAGACAGACAGACAGACAGACAGACAGACAGACAGATAGACAGATAGATAGATAGATAGATAGATAGATAGATAGATAGATAGATAGATAGATAGATAGATAGATAGATAGATAGATAGATAGATAGATAGATAGATAGATAGATAGATAGATAGATAGATAGATAGATAGATAGATAGATAGATAGATAGATAGATAGATAGACAGACAGACAGACAGACAGACAGACAGACAGACAGACAGATAGATAGATAGATAGATGACAGATAGATGACAGATAGATAGATAGATAGATAGATAGATAGATAGATAGATAGATAGATAGATAGATAGATAGATAGATAGATAGATAGATAGATAGATAGATAGATAGATAGATAGATAGACAGACAGACAGACAGACAGATAGATAGACAGATAAACAGATAGATGACAGATAGATAGATAGATAGATAAACAGACAGATAGATAGATAGATAGACATAAATAGACAGATAGATTGATAGATATATTAGACAGACAGACAGACAGATAGATAGATATATAGATAGATAGATAGATAGATAGACAGACAGATAGACAGACAGACAGATAGACAGATAGATATATAGACATATAAACAGACAAATAGACAGATAGACAGATAGACAGATAGATAGATAGATAGATAGATAGATAGATAGATAGATAGATAGATAGATAGATAGATAGATAGATAGATAGATAGATAGATAGATAGAATGCCAACATCTTTTCCCATTATCCCGTGTATTAAATGTGAACAGCCAATTAGTGTTGTCAGGAACTGGAGAAGGATTGCTCCTGTCCCCTCAGGGGTTAATCATTTCTCAAGCACCCCTGATTGTATTGCTCTGTGCTCTTTAAACTCTCTTCTCCTTTTCTTCCTCTCATTCTTCCCCTTTCGTGCCCAATCTTTGCCTGTGGCACTTTGAGATCCGGGTTTCTCTCCGTTACCTTTGAAGGTCAGAGCATGTGAACACAGAACGAACCACCAGATACTTGGGAAAGCTCCCTAATCGCAGAGGAGTGATGCGCTTTTGTTTCTTTTTAGACAGGAAAAGCTTTCCAGAACTTTCCGGAATTCAACTCTGCTACAAGAAATCAACGGCCTAAATTCAGACAGAGCAGGATACCAGTCTATATATATATATATAATTTAGGTATTATATATATTTACATTAACAGTTCTTAAAAAGAAAAACTATAAATGGTGCATTTTTGCATTTCAAAAACTCCAAAAACTTTTTTTTTTGTCCTAACAAACACTGAAAGAAGCTAAAAGAAGACTGCGCTGCTGTGAATAATAAGTAATTCAGTGAGATTGTGAGACGCCTGGGGATTCACACTTCTTAATGCGTCAGCGACAGACCTTATTCTGCAGATTTATTAACAGGTAAAATGCATATACAACTGAATTCAGTCTGAATGGAATGTTTGCCTTCACAATCCAATCAATATATGACACACTGTTGATATTTATTTGGTATTAACCACTATTTAATATCAATATATATATAATTCCATATTGATCATTAAATCAATCACCTGACAAGCGGCATTCCCGCAGCTAAAATATAATGAATCACTGTAATACTGTAACATAATATAATACCTGGTGAAACAGTCGGAGTGCAGCGATTTGTTGCATTTAGTGGCATTTGATCTCATTAATAATTTACTTATTTATTCACTCATTACCTGTCACGTCAGAAACGCTCAGCTGCTGTTTACTAAAACAAAGTCCACTCTTTTTTTCCCACAAAAACAAGACTTTTAGCAAGAGAAGTCCATAATCTGATCATCCCATCTGCTTGATTTATATCGCATACGAGGAATTTCTCAACTAAATGCATACATTTTACAGAAGAAACTATAGTCAATCCCAGTCGGATACAATCAGGTCATGCAAAAACACAATGACCTGTGATTGGTCACTTTAAATGTCAGTCAGGTCAGTCTATGGTCAGAAAAAGCTGTTATGGTGACTGTGATTTTGTTCAAGTTGCAATCAAAACACTACTCTTTGACCTTGCTATTCCTAATGAACTAACGTCTACAATCTTCCTGCGACTGGAGCCCTGTAATTATTTGTAATTAAGCGACTAGCCGATGTGTCACACACAACATTTTCACAGTTATCTAGCAGAGTCAGTCACCTTTACACGTACACACTAACACACAGGTCCGCCATCATTAGGATTAGCATGCATTTATAGACACACAACTCGCCTCTTCTGCCACCTTCCCACACAAACACATGCTACGCTTCCTCACGCTGTTATCATGCGTCAGTGCATTCATACACACAGCATCACACACATATGAAAAACGTCACCGGATGAGTCTCTTATTAATATCTCCGCTCGCCTCACTTTGAAAACTCTTCGTCGTAAATGACTGTAAGCCTAAAGAAAAGTCTTGAGTTATAAACTACTGTTTTTAAAAGTTTTTTTTAATGATTTATGCACACCAAGGATGTATTCATTTGATAAAAAACTGTGAAATATTGTGAAATATTATTACAACCTAAAATAACTGTTTTCTATTTGAATATCTTTTCAAACATAATTTATTCCTGTGATCAAAGCTGAATTTTCAGCATCATTACTCCAGTCTTCAGTGTCATGATGTAAATTATTAATTAGCCTAGTATCTCATAATTATGACTTTGTATCTCAATTTCGAAATTTTATGTCATAATTATAATTTAGTATCTCATATTTTTTACTTTTAATCTCATAATTCTGATTTAGTATCTTAATTTAGATTTTTTAGATTTTTATTCATAATTATGACTTAATGTCATATTTTATTACTTATCTTTAACAGCTCATAATTATGACTTAGTCTCTCATGATTTTGACTTTGTCATAAAAATTCCTCCTTTTTTTACGACTTAATACATAATTACTATGATCTCAATTTCAACTTATGTCAATTATTAATATCTCACAATTATGACTTAGTATCTCAATTTCAACTTTTTATCTCATATGTAACAATTATGAAATCATTTTACATTATTTTTGTCTTTTTATCTCAATCATTATCTCATAATTATAACTTTTTATCTCATATTTATGACAGAATCTCATATCTTTTACTTTTAATCTCTTGACTGATTATGATCCTTCAGAAATCATTCTAATATGCTGATTTGCTGCTCAAGAAACATTTCTGATTATTATCAATGTTGAAACAGTCGTGCTGCTTCATATTTTTGTGGAAACTGTTATACATTTTTTCAGGATTCTTTGATGAATAGAAAGTTGATAAAACAGCATTTATTTGAAATAGAAATCTTTTGTAACATTATAAATGTCTTTTAATCAATTTAATGCATCATTGCAAGTATTCATTTCCTTCCAGAAACACCCCAAACTTGTGAACGCTAGTGTTCGTACACACCTAAACACCACAGGTCAAACACCGGATCCCACAAATAGAAACAGAGTGAGAAGAAACTGCACGTCGACAGATCAACAAAACCCATAAACAACTTACAGGCATATTCAGTCTGTAAATGCAGCACAGAGAAAATATACAAAGAAAAAAAACACCATATAATGAGAATGATTTTCTGGAGATGCCCATTCATCTGTGCTGAACACAAAGGTGTTGTTTTATTAGGCGAGAGGCACAAAAAGTTTGCCAAAAATTGCTATTGTCAGAAAATGTCATGGTTGCAGGAGCAAAGGCATCATTTGAGGATCCGCTGGGCGGGTGAGAGACACTTTTCTTGCTCTCAGAAAATAAATTTCAAGCATTAGTGCCTCCAGTTCTGCGGCTCACGCCTTGCCGACCTCACAAAAACACTTCAAATGAGTCGCGTCTGCTGCGGGTCAGAGGTCCAGACGCCATGATTCTGAGATACACAAACACACAAATCTACACTCTAAAAAATGCTGGGTTGTTTTAACCCAATTGTGGGTCAAATATGGACAAACCCAAACATTGGGTTAAAAATGTAATTTAAAAATTTAACCCAACGGCTGGGTTTGTCCATATTTGACCCAAAGTTGGGTTGAAAACAAGTGTACACTCGACCAGCATGAGAAAAACCATCCCGATCTCATGAAAGTGCGTATCTATACAACGAATGTTATTTCTCGTGCCATCTATACGGGCAAAAATAGTTTTTGCGTGCATATGATACGCACTTTATGGCGTGTAATACACACGCACTCCCCACCCCTAATCCTACCCAAGGGGTTTTAAGTGCGTAGCATATGCACGCTAGAACCATTTTTGGCGTATAATTGGCACGAGAAATAACATTCGTGGTATAGATACGCACTTTCATGAGATTGTGTTGGAAAAACCTCACCAGATCTTAGTTAACCCGCTTGAATCTTCGAAGTGAGTAATATAAGCTAAAAAAAAATGGATAAATCAAAACTAAATTGGTTGAGCGTGTGGCTTCTGGTTTGTGTTGCGGATGAAGGTGAACAGGTTATACTTTGACAGACCGTTGGTTATGACAAGCGACCCACACACTTCTTTCACACTCCATTTGGTTTGATTTCCATCATTTCACCCGCCGTCGAAGGTAGAAGGAATAACGCGCCCACACACACTTCGAAGCAAGGTAATCTTTGGCTCAACTTTAATCGTGGAAACAGTCATCAAAGCCCAGCAGATGTCATGCTGGATGAGGTCATTAAATTAAGGTTATGGCACTCATGATGATGATTTAATTTATTATGATCTCTGGAATATAAAGCATGGCCTCATTTGCTGCAGTTTCATCCACTCTCAACACGTCAAATGAATATTGGTTCCATCACCAAAAAGAAAAAAAAGAATCACAGATGTATAGAAGCCCATTTCTGACACATAAGAAAAAAAAGAGTATGTTTCGTAAGAAATTATGAGATACTAAGTCATAAATATGAGATCAAAAGTCGAACATTATGAGTTAATTATGACTCTTTCAACTTTGTCAATTATGACTTTTATCTCATAATTATGTCTTAGTATCTCAACTTTGACTTTTTATATCATAATTATGATTTAGTGTCCCATAATAGACATTGTATGTCAATTATGACTTTGATCACATAATTATGACTTAGTCTCATAATTTAAACATTTTATCTCATAATTAGAACTTTTTATGTCCGTTATTAATCAGTATCTCATAATTATGACTTAGGCCTCGTTTACACTGTCAAGTGAAATGTGACCCAATTCCGATTTTTTGCTCACATGTGACACAGATCGGATGTGTTTTATGACAGTGTAAACAGGAACAAAACGCATGCATTCGGATATTTCCAGATCGGTTTCAGGCCTCATTCATATGTGGAAATAAATCGGATATGTGCCAATGCGACTCATGTAAACAGGCAGATCGGATTTTCTGAGGCATTAGGCGACTTCTCCGCGGTTTAATGACGAAAGAAACCCACGACGCGCTTCTGCAAAGGGATGGATGACCGACGAAACGTATCATCGTAGGAGAGGAATGTGGACAGGGGCACGGGAAGTGTTTTCACAGGATTGTAAATGTAACGAAAATTGTTCATTTACATTTATTTTGTGTTAATTTCTATTTGCTGTCTCTGTGCTGCATATGGCTCTTTATTGTATAATAGTGCACAGCCCATAACCCCTTTATTTTAAGGCTTAATTTATGTCCCGTAGATCGGTCCGTTGCATTACGAATGAAAGCAGTATCAATAATGTCAAACATGTGATGTGCAGTCAAATTCGTGTGTGTGTATGCTGTTTTAACAAGTGTTCTCACCGATACGCGTGTGATTCGTGGAGTTTTAACGAGTTTTATAGACATTGTTTCTTATTCAAAAGTGGTGTTTTGCAACTTCGCATATCGCAGAGCATGAAGCATATTTCGTGTTCGTCCTGTGCAAGATAATTTAACCCTTTAAGCATGCGAGATATGTTTCAGATAGCCTAGTAGCCTATGGCAAGTGTAAACACATGAATCAGATATGGGTCACAATTTAAAGAACGTGTAAACACACAGTCAAAAAAATCGGATATAAGCAACAAATCAGAATTGGGCATCAAGACCTGCAGTGTAAACGAGGCCTTAGTATCTCAATTAAGACTTTTTATCTCATAATTATGATTTAGAATCTCATAATTAGGACTTAGTATCAATTTTTTTTTTGCTTTTTATCTCATAATTATGAATTAGAATCTCATAATTAGGACGTAGTATCTAATTATTTTGCTTAATTATGATTTAGTGTCTCCTCTTTAAATGTGTCTCCTTAAGGCCCAACAATGTCTCAAACTGTGCTCAGTTCGCCAGGATAATAATAATAATAATAATAATAATAATAATAATAATTTGTTACATTTATATAGCGCTTTTCTGGGAATACTAAATATGCAATATATATTTGCATATTGGATATTAAAGTATGCAAAAGTCAGAGATCTCAATCAAAAAAAAAAATTGTAATCAAATGACTCCAAGAACAAATCAAAGCTATGCTACCAGTCAACAATGGTTTCATTTGTGTCTATTCCTCTAAAGGAGGAACATTTGAGGCAACTCTGGTCCTTAAATAAAAGCAAATGAAGGTTTCTGAGCTCTGAAAGAGCAGAAGTGATATTTCCCAGTGGGTACAGTGTAGTTACAGCACATTTCATTCACACACACTCCTCTTTCATACAGACACCGATTGAAACACTTCCTTTAATGCTTCATCTCATTCTCTCCCTTCTTCCGCACATTTCTTTATCAATGTACGGTGATGTGTTAAAACTGAACAGATGAGATGTCACGTCTGCGCTGACACACAAGCATGGCATCTGTTGTGAACATTTCACAGTTTAACACCAGAAGCATTTATAACTCATTTGTTTCCAGGCAATACATAATCAATTAGATGACTCACCTGAGAATCCTCTTAAAGTTATACAATAAGTCACCTGTGATAGCTGACTTTCCACAAAAAAAAAAAAAAAAAAAAAAAAAATCTCAAGTCGCTTGTAAGAGGTAACTAAGGTTTCTTATAATAGTATGTGAAAGTGTATTTAGTATGCAGCAATTAAAATAAATAAAAGAAAATAAAAATGAAATGAAAAGAAAAGAAATGAAATAAATATTGCATATTTATATTTCTCTTGCCGCTTTTATCCTCACAATGGTATTCAAGATATACATTTCGCCAGTTTATGTGTTCCCAAGGAATCAAAG
Source organism: Gila robusta (assembly GCA_030770095.1). Taxonomy (NCBI): domain Eukaryota; kingdom Metazoa; phylum Chordata; class Actinopteri; order Cypriniformes; family Leuciscidae; genus Gila; species Gila robusta. The sequence continues at coordinate 89,614 of JAVALU010000705.1, forward strand.
TAGCCAAACTGAAAAAACATGCAAAAAAACACTCTTTGCACTTTTGAATTATTAAATTCAAAGATTACAGGCACAGGCATAAAGGGACGTGATCACATCCTAGTTTATAAATACATTTCAGCTCAATATTTATCACGAGCATGCGCCTGATAAACGCTACGCCAATTATCAAGTCATAAGAACTGGAGTGATGGATTCATAAGAGAGAAGTCATCTGTTATGCAGAAATTAATCTTTTGTAACACGCTGAACGGAAGAGGAAGCAAAACACCTTTTTGCTGCATTGCATCCTGGGATTGCGGTAATGTACTGTAACATTAGGCAGAGGTGCCGAGGGGCGTCGTAACATGAAAGTGTCTTCTGCGACTCGATCAGATGACTGTTAATTGGAAACAACCTGAAAAACAGTTCTTTGGCACTTCAGTCTGGGATGTGATATATATATATATATATATATATGAATATGTGCTGCCATTCTATCTCTGCATGAAGAATATTATTAGTTTGTGTTAACATGATATTAAGTCCATGTTCATGTAAGAAACACACACATTCTTGTACTTCTATCTTTGTGAGGACATTCATTGATAAATATTCTGAATGCAATCTGACTTCTGATCTATAATGATGCCTGAATCATAATCACACACTGTTGGTTGGTTGGCCAGAGGAGAACTGAGCGACTGAGTCTGGTTTCTCACAAGGTTTTTTCTTCATTCTGTCACTGATGAGTTTTGGTTCCTTGCCTCTGTCGTCTTTGGCTTTTGGCTTGCTTAGTTGGGGACATTTAATATTTAATATTCAACAATACTATTGATCTGTCTGCATTGACACCATTATTTGAGAACTGAACTGAGTGATGACTTCCCTGTTTTCTCCAGAGTTGCTATTTATATAAATTAACTAAATTAATGACCTTTTTAGGTCCCACTTTATATTAAATGGCTTTAACTACTATGTACTAACATTGAAATTAATAATTTGATACAATGGATTTATTGTGTATATACTTGTTTTTACATTGTACTTATATTTTGAAAATACCTGCATGTAATTACAGCTGTAATTAATTTATGTAATTACATTTGTAATTACACTGTTACCAGTATCGCACACACCTGACCCTAACCTTACCAGTATCGCACACACCTGACCCTAACCTTACCAGTATCACACACACCTGACCCTAACCTTACCCGTATCACACACACCTGACCCTAACCTTACCAGTATCGCACACACCTGACCCTAACCTTACCAGTATCACACACACCTGACCCTAACCTTACCCGTATCACACACACCAGCACCTAACCTTACCAGTATCACACACACCTGACCCTAACCTTACCCGTACCACACACACCTGACCCTAACCTTACCAGTATCACACACAACTGACCATAACCTTACCCGTATCACACACACCTGACCCTAACCTTACCCGTATCACACACACCTGACCCTAACCTTACCCGTATCACACACACCTGACCCTAACCTTACCCGTATCACACACACCTGACCCTAACCTTACCCGTACCACACACACCTGACCCTAACCTTACCAGTATCACACACAACTGACCATAACCTTACCCGTATCACACACACCTGACCCTAACCTTACCCGTATCACACACACCTGACCCTAACCTTACCAGTATCACACACACCTGACCCTAACCTTACCAGTATCACACACACCTGACCCTAACCTTACCCGTATCACACACACCTGACCCTAACACACCTGACCCTAACCTTACCCGTATCACACACACCTGACCCTAACCTTACCCGTATCACACACACCTGACCCTAACCTTACCAGTATCACACACACCTGACCCTAACACACCTGACCCTAACCTTACCCGTATCACACACACCTGACCCTAACATTACCAGTATCACACACACCTGACCCTAACCTTACCCGTATCACACACACCAGCACCTAACCTTACCAGTATCACACACACCTGACCCTAACCTTACCCGTACCACACACACCTGACCCTAACCTTACCAGTATCACACACACCTGACCCTAACCTTACCCGTACCACACACACCTGACCCTAACCTTACCAGTATCACACACAACTGACCATAACCTTACCCGTATCACACACACCTGACCCTAACCTTACCCGTATCACACACACCTGACCCTAACCTTACCCGTATCACACACACCTGACCCTAACCTTACCCGTACCACACACACCTGACCCTAACCTTACCAGTATCACACACAACTGACCATAACCTTACCCGTATCACACACACCTGACCCTAACCTTACCCGTATCACACACACCTGACCCTAACCTTACCAGTATCACACACACCTGACCCTAACCTTACCAGTATCACACACACCTGACCCTAACCTTACCCGTATCACACACACCTGACCCTAACACACCTGACCCTAACCTTACCCGTATCACACACACCTGACCCTAACCTTACCCTTATCACACACACCTGACCCTAACCTTACCAGTATCACACACACCTGACCCTAACACACCTGACCCTAACCTTACCCGTATCACACACACCTGACCCTAACATTACCAGTATCACACACACCTGACCCTAACCTTACCAGTATCACACACACCTGACCCTAACCTTACCAGTATCACACACACCTGACCCTAACCTTACCAGTATCACACACACCTGACCCTAACCTTACCCGTACCACACACACCTGAACCTAACCTTACCAGTATCACACACAACTGACCATAACCTTACCCGTATCACACACACCTGACCCTAACCTTACCAGTATCACACACAACTGACCATAACCTTACCCGTATCACATCTCAATAGCAGCACAAGTGTTTTACAGTACAACCTGAACACAATAAGTACATTGTACTTATTTTTCGATGTAAGTACATATTACTTAAAGCCACTTAATATAAAGTGGGACCCTTTTTTACAACAAAAATGAACCATCACTGAACTTACTTTAAGCTGAACTATGACGTAATTTTCTTCTAGATCTGCTGTACAGCAGAAACAAACTTTGTTGCATTATTTTCTCTGTAAAGATGCTTTGAAACTATCTGTATTATAAAAAGCGCTATATAAATAAAGGTGACTTGACAATGCAATCTCTAGCTCTTTATCCTAAAGCCCAAAGTATACTTTGGTTTTTAGTGCATGTGACGCAAATGTCGTCAGCAGAATAGTGTTTAGACGTGCGACTCCACTGAAACTATTAGGAGCGAATGTGTCGACAGCCTGCATTCCCGCATGCTATCAAACCGAGTATACTTTGAAAGGCTAAGCTAGCGCGCACATATATAAAATTAAGTGTACTTAGGGCTTAACCCAACCCATCACACCGAACCCTTACCCTAAACCAGCCCTTAACCTAAATATAACCTAATCCCTAAAATAAACAGGCCTTTAAAGGGGTCTCAGAAAGTGAAGACCAGCCAAAATGTCTTCTCTCCAATGGTCTAAACCTGAAAAGATAGTTGTACAAATACACACACACACACATTGTGCAAACTTGTGTTTTTAAGCTTAGAGATTAATTTATAACAATACTAAAGTCCTTATTAGAGCAAGTCAGTTACTCAGTGGCAATCTTAGCATTGGGGAAGCTACTTTCAAGCCATGCAAGTACAACTCCTGTCTACTTAAAGGAGAAAAGGACAAAATCTCAGAAAACACTTACAACATTTATCAAATAACCAATGAAATCTGACAACAAATAGCTCAAAAGCAGGTTGAAAAACTGGCAATCTTTGCCAATAAGGTGATTGGGAAGTTCCCATTTATGAGTTTTGCACGATGTGATGTGACTTTTAGTGATTTGCATCGGAAGAAAATGGACATGACAATTCTAAATTTCACTTATTGACAAATTCAAGAAGCTTTTTATTGCTAATGGAATAAAATGAAGAGCAAAGTACATTAGGCGACGCTCTGTGATCTGGTATTTTGTAATTTTCCTGCTGCCACAGAGAAAGATGGGAAATGTAGTTTGGTAGCGCAGGCCTGTCACCTCATAAACAAGCTAAATTAGTATTTCTGACACGCTGTTCTTATAGGAAAGCATTTGTAGTTCGCTATTCTTCATCAACAGTGCACAAAATGCATTCCCAAGTTCTCAGACCTTTAGTTAACGTTCTGGCAAGGTTCTCTCAAAGTTATGAACAAACGTTCTTAGAACCAACTCATATAGAAAATCCCTGTAAATATGATCGTTCTGGCATGATTTGAAAGCAGGATTCCTTTCCTACAACCACCATATTGAGCATCAGGATTTCTCTTCAACAATATGTTACTTCTTTAAATGGGAAAATCAACTAGAAAAAGAAAAAAACATATAGGACAGCACATGGTTTTATCTATCAGGAACTAATTGGATGGTGAAAAGTGTCAAGTGGTTAAAAAAATAAGAGAGAATGATGACATCAGCTAAATTTAAAGGTATAGTTTGTTACTCTTTTTTTTTTTTTTTTGAATAATGCACAATGAATTGTGCACAATACCACTAAAGAAGGAGGCCTAGGCTATAGTTAATTTTGATTTCATGTAGAATAAAAAAAAACTGCATTGCAAGTGCGAATATGTTTACTTTGCCGTGCAAACTGCTTAAGCACTTTTATTCAAATGCACAACTGAAATACTGTTTATTTTGATGCCAACGTGCAGGTTTTGATGGGGTCAGATGAACTTTAAATGCATGCTATTTCCTGCGCGCCACACGCGCTCCCGCAGAGATAACATTAGAAGCAGTGCGAGGTTAATCGCTTCGCACTAGGACGTCAAACAACTCCACGGCCACATATGTCAGGCATCTAAAGACATGCTTTAATGCACAACACCTACACTGTGAAAATGCATGCATTGCCAAAATCTCCATCAAAACATTTCATTATTGCGTAAAAACGAGCAGCTGCGAGCTCACGGACAATGGAAGGAGAGGCAGTAACTGGAGTGGGCGCGAAGCAGGTATTTATCGTTTCGCTGCGACTGCAGATTTTGATTAGCAGGTGCTCTGACAGAGGAGTGTGTGAGTTTTGGGTGCAAATAGCAGATGGGTAATTTCAGGTTTTACACGTGAAAAAAAAAGCTGTCACCTCCGCCACACGGGAAGCGTGAGCCAGTTGGGGGTTCATCCGCCACCCACTCGCTCCTTCCCACACATGCTCCAGAAAAATCCACTTTTTATAACACGATTTCTCGCGGTGAGACTGAGACGTCTCCCCGGGGAGGAGGAGGAGATCTTATCAGCTCCCCAGTTGCAAGATTAATACTTGCTTCTAATAGTGCACTTATCTGGTCACAAACAAGAGCGAGTCATTAGTGCCTCCGTGTGAAGAGCGGGCTGGAGAGGGATCCTGGGGGGCTCAATTAGTCCTGTACGCGGATGATAGCACCCTGCCACGGGACACAGCTCCATGTGAGGCCCGTCGGATCGCAGGAGAGAGTCGGGGAACTGGGGAACAGAGGCAGATGGCCTGCAAACTCTTTACTGAAGGCTGCATGCAAAATGGAGGGACTTCAGATGATTTTTGTATTAATTTGACACTATTAGAAGATGCCATGCAAGAACATCTGTTGAATGTTAAATACAATGCAAGTATCAAAGCAAAAGTTCACCCCAAAAAAAGTTCTCAATCACAATAGAAGATGTTTTGCAAAATGTTCGTGCTGCTCTTTTCCATACAATAAAAAGTGAATGAGGAATGAATGCTGTCAAGCACTAAAACAACTAACACATAAAACCACATAAAAGATGCCTGCTTTTAAAGTCATTTTGATTAGTAGTTATATGCTGAAAATACTTTCTGCGGACGCTCTTAAATGTCATTTGAACACATTTAAACTTGTGCCTCAGGATGCATCCAACTTCATTGGTTTTTTTATGCATTTTTCAATGCTTCTGAATGTTTTGAATTGAATGCGAGTGATTTTTAACAAATAACAGCCTATTTCGTATTGTTCATTGTGCAAAGCCATTGTATGACTTCAGAAGGACAATTTTTATGATTTTTTTATATGATGCTTTGAGCTTAACAGCCAGCATCCCATTTACCTTTGTTAATGTATGAGCAGCTTTGCTAAATTGTCACAAATATTTTGTTGCATGGGTCAAAACGTCAAATAGGTAAGAATGAGTAAATGTTGACAGACATGACATGTTTACTGACTCAAATTAAATGCAATGTGTGTACAGAAGGATCCTGTACATTTGCAAACGTGCCACCCATGAGCAGTGTTGGGCACTGTAGTGTGACGCTACTAGTTTAACTACATTTCTCAGTAGCGTGGTGGTAGCGTCGCTGTTTTCTGAATCAAATAGCTTTTCAGTAGCGAAGCTCTTTTTTTGATCAAGTAGTGCGGTAGCGTCCACACAAGCTAACGTTACATTTTCCCAAGCATTTCTAAAGCTCAAGCTCAAATCGGAAATACAACTGCTAAGTATCAGTGATGCTGGATCAGTTAGTGACGGTGACTTCTTCTTCTTCTTCTTGTTTTACGGTGGTTGGCAACCATAGGGCCATATGATTTCATTACCGCAATACGGAAAACATGGACTGAATTGCGATATCCATGCATAAAAACGAAATTAACTGTATAACGCGGAATTTCACGGAATTCGTCAGATCTTGGATCAAAAGAAGGTAAGTAAACTTAAATAAAATCGCGATAAAGACTAGTGTCTGCGAATATTAAACCGCTTAACCCTCTGAGGTCTATGGGTTTTTTGGGGTCCTTGAGGTGTTCTGACATGCTCTGACATTTGTGCTTTTTTCAGTTATTTATAAACATGTTAATGGCAAAGGTGTAAATTCACTCTATATAGCACAAACAGGGCTACCGTAATATGTGAGCAACAGGTATGTACATGTTTGTATTTTTGAGAGAATATTGCTTATGCATGGTTATTGAAAAAACTAAAACTTAAAGTGTCTGAAATAAGGCCACAAAACACATACTAAATATGTGTCCACAAGACTTTTGACTAATGAGTGTTGTTGCCTAGAATTTTTGCTTCAAAATGATCTGAAAATCATCCTGCCTAATCATTTACACAAAACAATACATTGATTTAAATTTTATAAGACACCTTTTGTTTGGAAAGGCAATATGCGTGGAGGCGTGTTCACACCTGAGAAGACAAAGGCCGGATAATGAGCCCTATAATGAGCTGCATATTAATCAGCCCTTTCACACAGGTGTGTCACAGGATCCCAAAGAATGCAAGGACAAAAGAAATGATCTATATATACATATTTTACAATTAGAAATTGTAACCAATTACAAATAGGTTACAATTACAACAACAATTACAATTTTAACAATATTTCAAGTGTATTTCTTTGTAAAAAGTATACATTTTATCATACGTATTAAAAAAGGTAAGGATTCATTAGTTTGAATATTGGAACAAACACTATAATAACATCTTAGTTGATAATTCAATATACCTACTTTATTTTTGACAAAACATCATACTATAGTATATTTAACATGAGCAGAAATTGGTGAACAAAAGCTTAACTATTTAATGTGACAGTAGTCTTTTTTTACAGTCAAAACTTTATAATCTATCCAAAACTAATCACAAAATCTTGTCTAAACATTCATATTTAGTCTGTAACATATTGTGTATGATACATTAGTATATACATGTGAATTTGCAGCTTGTTGCTTATACAGACATTTTATTTCAACATATTTCAGTCTATTTTTACTCATCTTAGTAGGCTATAGCAATATAGATTGGATGTGTTCATGTAAACATAACGTTTACTAATGTAGGTGCGAAAGTGAATGAACGGCACAGACACGCGCTTTATAACTGTAGTAAACCATACCATTAAAATGGGAGTCCAGAAAAATGAAAACAAAATAAAACTGAATTTGGAATGTGGGAAAAAAATAAAACGGATTTCATAGGGCCCTACAAACCAGCTTTTTGGTGCATTACCACCACCTTCTGCTCCATATGGTGTGACATCACGTACCAATATCAATCCTTGGGCTGACATGTGAGAATTGGAAAAAGATGCACACACTCTTGGCACCTGGTTTTGTTATAGTTTTATATAGTTATATGGTTTTATATAGTTATGTTTTTTTTTTTTTTGGCCAAATTGGTTTGGAACAGTTGTTGAATAAACAATTGAACTGACAAATTATGCCTGCCTATATGTTTTATATGCCTACAATTTTATTGATCACTGAGATAGCATTGACTTGGAATTAAGTTGGTTCAATTAAAAAATTACATTTGAAAAAGTATAACTTTAGATGTAGTAAACTACTTTTGCCATATTGCTGTAGCTTAGCTTGCTACATTTCCCAGGGTGGTAGCTTCAGTGTAGTGAAGCTACATAGAGTAACTGCTAGCTTAGCTCACTACATTTTCTAAGTAGCTTGCCCAACACTGCCCATGAGTGAAACAGAAAAGAAACCTTAACCTCCCATGACACACAAGAACAATGTGGGTCATTTAGTGAATTACAAACCCGACACACAAACCTCAGCGCAGGGAAAGCATGTCAGTGGGTTAAACGGGGGAAGCATTAAAAAACATTCAAAGAAAAATGTTCTCCTGGTCTCTCTCTTCTGTAGAGCGTGCGAGCGGTGAGGTGGGGAAATTTACGGTGTGAGTACAGGAGAATGGGGCGCAGGCGGCACGACTTGTCATTACAGAAATGGAAATGGGATTTATAGAAGCGCAGCAGCGCTGTGACTTCTGTCGTTCCCGAGGGCATTACTCACAGCACGCGTCCCACCAGGACCTCAATACACACCCAATTACTGTGTGCTTAAAACTATTACTATGCACTCAGAATAATGCCCCTGTCCATTACCCTCACCGTAGTCAATGGAGGAGCATGCTGGGAAAACAATCTCCCTTTCTGATATACCTTTTCAACAGGGTTGCAGTCGAGACCACTGCAGTCAACAGCATGACAAAATCAAGACCCGTCCAGACGAACCATCCAGGCATTTGCCAGACAAGAACAAAGGTCATTTGCATATAAAGTATGTACATACAAATAGTCTTTAAGGTACAGCAACTTTAATTCTGTGTAAAGTATGTGAGTGAAGGGTGAAAAATGGCCAGCTGAATCCGGCCAGTGATGCATTCGAAAAAAGAGCCAAGCAACTCAACTTTAGGCCAAAAAAACAGTGTGCATGAATTCATAGCTTTCAAAGAGCTATAGTTGTATTTCCAGGTATCATTGCAAAAAAAAAAAAAAACGACTCAGAACACAAATTAATTAATTAAATAAATAAATCTGAATAATTGATTGTTTTTAATTAAACATATAAATATATCACATAAAAAAATATGTGATGTAAATATTAAAAAATAGACTAAAAATAAATAAATAAATGTAAATTCAACTTTAAAGGGTAACTAAACCCTAAAGCAACTTTTTTTAGTTAATGATGTGTAAGACTGGGGATTTATTAATGCTGTTCATTGATTCGAGTAAATTTTTTGACATTTGGGTATAAAGTGTTTTAATTCTACAATGTATGGTGTAAAAACGTCTGAGTGCTGCCCTCTTCAGGTTGAACGGTGGTTACTGCAGTTGAATTTTCCTATTGGATGTTGTGGTACTGCGTGACGCAAGCAGTCGACCGGTCTCAGGTGAAACTTCTCCCTTTTTATGCCACAAACCTAATCATTTATTTGTAGTCTATTGTATTATTATATATTATATAGTATGTTGTAATGTATAACATTAAAAAAAATTATAAAAAAAATTCTGACAAATATAAATATACTACATAAAAAAATAGAATAGAACAAATAAAAATAAACAAATAAATAAGTAAATGAATGAAATCTTGCCCAACATGCTCCTATAACTTAGAAAGCTGTAAATTCTGATTCATAAGACTCTGGAATTGAGTGGGATTTCAAGTTTATCACACTGAAAAGCATTTCCGCTGATAACTGATATGCGAGCAGCCGTCGTGGCAGACAGCCAACAGTCAGCCAATGCCCTCGCTTTACAACACGACTGAAGCCAGACATGGAGAAAAAACATCTATCAGCGTAGATTCTGCATTGTCAAACTTTGCTTACCTAAAAATGACAGTTATATGAATTTTTGAATTTCAAATTCAAATTTAGAATTCCGCATCCTGTTTCGCACCTACATTCAAATTCCGGAACTCGACTGAAATTCTAAGGTCATTCTAAATTCAACTTTGAATGATGCACAACTGCACGATCAATCTGATTTACTGTTTTTAATTAGACTTCTCCAGAAACAGGGAAAGGAGGCCTATAGTTCATTTTGATTTCATGTCGAATAAAAAAGAAACAGTGTTTTCATGCACCATTGACAGAAGAGAGCAACAGTCAATCACATGTCCCTAAGAGGGTTGAAGTGTGTCAATAGGTCAGGTCATCTCATTCACAAGCTATCAGGTAACTATATGGCCTTTTATGACTATTTATATGTATTCATCAATGGTTTTTGCATCACACTTTCTCCTCTAATGTTCCTGTCCGCTGTCTCAAGATCTGTTCTGTTCAAAATGACCCCCGACAGATTCAGGCATGACCTTCAGAGCCGGTACAGGACATCATGAACGCTCGGGTCCCTTCACTGGTAAAACTTTATGTCCATCTGTCTCTCTGTGTAGTTTTTACATTTTATTACCGACCTGCCTCGTCAAAAAGATTGATGAACGGACGGAGCTGTTCGTGTCTATGCGACCCACGGCGGGCTAATGTGCGACAGAGAATCATTTTATATGATTCGATTTATGACATATCCCCATCCTGATTCTACACAACATTTCTGTTTAACTCGTACAGCTCTATGCATTTGCATAAGGCATCACAGCTTGATTTTGTGCATATTTAAAAATGTGAAATCAAAATCTTACTAATCTTACTCTAATATTATTCCATAGGCTATATAGAGTAGAGAGATTTTTTAAAAGAAATTAAGGATGACTAACAGATTTCTATTTCAAATTAATGCTGTTATTTTGAACTTTCTATTCAGCAAACTTCAAGGTTTCCAAATAAATGTGAAGTTTTCAACATTGATAATAATCAAAAATGTTTCTTGCATATTAGAATGATTTCTATAGGATCATGTGACACTGAAGACTTGAGTAATGATGCTGAATATTCAGCTTTGATCGAAGGAATAAATTACATTTTAAAATACATTACAATAGAAAATAGATATTTTAAATTGTAATAATATTTAACTGTTTTTTACTGCATTTTTTATTTTTAAAAACTGTACCCTTGGTTAGAAGAAGAGACTTCTTTCAAAAACCAAAAAATATTACTGACCCTGAACCTTTGAACAGTAGTGGGTACAGTATATATATTATATATATATATATATATATATATATATATATATATATATATTTTTTTTTTTTTTTATAATAATAAAAAAAATTGCTCCACCTCTGAAACGTAAATCCTACATTTTTTCTTGTTGAATATGATGTATTTTAATCCAAAATATGACGCAATATGGAAGTAACATGTCGATTTAAGCATACCTGTATAAAACTTCAGCTTTCTTCATAATTCCCCCTCTAAAAGCTGGTCAGGGATTTTGAAGCTTCCCTTTCTTGGAAGCTCCTCTAAATTCTGTTGAAGATTATTCAACCCAGCGTTTCACTCGTCCCTACAGAGAGGAAGTTGCAACATCCTTAAAGAGAGATTACCAAAGCCTCTCTTCTACGACTGCAGCTCCAGCTCTCTTCAAACACACGTCTCTAAAGACAAAAGGGAACATGCGCTCGGGCCATTTTTCTAACAAGACATTCCCACGAAATCTGTGCAAAGCATGTTCAGAATTCAAATGGATAATGCTCAGGAAAAAAATCAACTTCTATGGATTAACGACTGATTGCATTTGATAGAAAAGATCTTATGGAAATTGTATGTGCAGCTGTTTCATTAGCGAGTCTGATTCACTCAGATTGTATATTATTGTATATTACGCCTGGAAAGGAGCCGGTGGTCGTCATACTGAATTAATAAGGTCAATTAGCAAACACACAAAGCCGTCTAGAGCCAATACCAGAGGCCGAGCAGGAACACAGGTGTCTGTTTACTCCTCAGCGTGCCACGGCTTTGATTTATGGACACTTGACTTCTCGGCTAAACACATTTCTAATAGAGTGGCGGCTGGTGAAAAATGGCCTGTAGTTAATTATATATGACAGGGAGAGGTCTCTTATTAAAGGGAATTTTATCAGGAAGTGCCACTGCGTTCTTCTCAGCGAGAAAATTGTAATTCATTGGGAGCGAGAACGAGAATTGCACATCTGCATGCTGTCGTTATTAGCTACGATATCTGTAGCAGCAGCGTCGGCGATAAAGAAAAAATTGTGTCTCACATGCGGTTACAGCAAAGAATCAAAAGCAGCAGATATATTTATAACAAAAAGAAAATTTACAAAAAATCTATTTCTATTTGGAAATCTCGAAAACTGTGAAAAGAACAACCACATTTACAATGACAATAACGGACTAACTCAAGAACAAACTGATGGATAGATATACACAAACTAATGATGAGTAAAACAGGACAGGTGTGACTTAATCAATGAACTAATGAGTAATCATAAAAAACCAACAAGAAGAACAAAGGAAACAGGAACAGAAAACAGTGCAAAAATGTTTACACCACAACGATGCACCAAAAACTGGAAAGTTTTTCCTTTGCGTTTTTTTGTGTACGCATGTGAACGTTGTCAAAACGATCACACGTATCCGCGAAAACGACCAAAAACGCTCTATTCTGCTGCCAGGCCAGTAGATGGCGATGTCACATTCGTGCGTTTTTGTAGTTTACACAGAGACGATAACTATATCGTTTTCAAAAATGTATTTCAGGCCCTCAAAACACAGTTGTCTCAAAACAAAACGGCCAAAACGCATAAAAAGTTTTCTGTTTTTAGTTTAAAAATAGTGTCATGTAAACGGCTCTTTAGCCTTCGCCGGGCCACAGACTCGAGACTAGGACGAACAGCTCAGAATAGAACGACACATCTCGAAACTACGGTGATTACGACGGAGAATTTCTCACTCAAACCAATGTCTGCTGCTGTTTCTGATTGCTTTTAGAGATAAAAGCTGCTCATAACTGCTGTTCTAGGATCAGTTTCCTTTGTAATAATAGCATATTGGCTAAACAGATTCGGCAAGCGATCAAGTGCGTGTCTGCATTCTAGAAAATGCAGGGTCGTTTTAACCCAAATTTGGGTCAAATATGGACAAACCCATTTTTAAATTAGCCTACTTTTTAACCCAACAGTTGAGTTTGTCCATATTTGACCCAAATTTGGGTTAAAACAACCCAGCATTTTTTAGAGTGTGTGTTTGCGCTCCGAAGAGCCTCGAAGGTTTCTATTTACAACCTGTTTCTGAGGCGTTGAGCAATGTAGCCAATCACAAACCTATCTGAACTCAATGACCAATCAGAGGTTTTTCAATTAGAATCCACTCACCGCTCAAAACGCAGCTGAGTCTCATTAAAACAAACATAATGAGAGTATCAGCTTCATTGATTATAACAGAGATCGCGATAAACTAAAATGAGTGACAGCTTTTCAGTGATTATAAAGGGGAGCGCTCTCTGCACGTTTTCCGTCATGCCTAATCACGCCTATGCTAAACAGTGGTTTGTGAACATAGACACTTTAATAACAAATCATTTATCAGGAGCGAAACTATTAAATGTAAATCTATTTAAATGTGTTTTAAAGGGGAAGTGCATCTCTGCCTTATCCTGGAGTTGATTCACCCTCCGTCTATGTATGGGACTCTTTTGAAAAACAAAAATAAATAACTATATGATTTATAGCAGTATTTACTGATTGTGGCAACAAAACAATGACTCATTTCGAGAGACAGCATTACAGTCAGACACAAATATTACTGCTGTACTGTTCAGTTATAATGCAATTTGAGAAATATTATACAGAGTACAATGCAAAAAAGCAATGTTTGCATGTTTACTTGAGGAAAAATAGGCCTATAGGCTACTCGTTACTGGAAAGCTATACAAAAACAGCTTTGCTACTGAAGCTAGTGGCATGTCTAATTTTAGTAAGCTACTCCCAAACTGGGTTCCAGTAACACTTTTAGCTTAATAAAAATAACTTCTAGACGAAAATGTTTTTTTCACATGCTGCTAATTTCATACGTAAAGTCAGTGTGCTTCAACCATTCACCACAACTATCCTCATCTCTCATTAGCTGCCGGCAGCACCTCCAACAACCTCCTGACCCGTGTGGAAGCTAACTCTAATTAAAACTAGTAGACTGGAGTCTTTCAGAGCCGTCCAAGCTCTAATTACAGGCCAAATACGAGGCTTCTCTCGTCTGATGGGAAAGGAGTGTGTATTGATTAAACTCGCTGCATTTCTGTGAAAAAATGCTGTTTCTTTTTTTGCGAGCCAAAACCGGAAGTTCGCATCACCCTGCTTCCCTCAACAAAATCCCAATAGGATTTTCCATTGGCTTTTGAATTGTTGCATAAAATAAGCTCGGTGACAAACAAAAGCTGAAGAGTTTTTTTCTTTGCGTGCAGTCAACAGTGTTGTAAAAACGATCCCCGTTCACACAGATCTGCAAAAAACAACTAAAAACGCTGTATTCTTACCAGGCAAGTAGTTGGTGATATCACTTTGTAAAGACACTACATGCTTATACACAAGTGCAAGATGTCATCGTTTTCACAAATTCACGTTTTTGTAGCTTACACGGCGACGATAAATGTATCGATTTAAAAAAACTTGCACTTTCCACTTGCAGCCATTCAAAAGTTTGCGTTTCCACACCCCTAAAATGCTGTTGTCTATCAAATGAGTGGCCAAAAAGTTTTCCGTTTTTAAAATCGTATTATGTCGTGTAAACGAACCCTTAGTAATTATGTCTGAAAACAGTGTTTCCAACAACTAGGGAATACACAGCAGTGTTTACATATTTATATACAAGGCTACACAGCCATCTAGTGGTTACACCATGGTATTACAGGTGATAAATGGTGCATAATTTAGAGGTAAATATTTAATAGGCCTACCGTAAAAATACAAAAATAAAATGTAGCATGTTTTATAAGTGTTTATTTCTGATTTCTCATGACTGGTTCTTGGTCCCACCTGTGCTTTCCCACTTTCTCTGCTGCAACTCCATTTCATTCTCTCTTTCTGATTTTTTTCCCTCGTTCTCTCCGCTACTTCAGGATTGTGTGTGTGCTCAAGAGGAGCTGAAAGGTATCAGTGCACCGGCTGGCCTTGGGGAATGTGGGAATTAAAGTCGAGGGGTGACGCAAGTGGTCAAGTGAATGGAGATTATGTGCCTCCATCAAACTGCAAATAAAACACACTCACACACTTCTTCCTCCTCCTCCTGTGACAAACTCTCATCTCGTCCCTGCGCATGAATAATTCACTCAGATACTCCAAAAGGAAGAGCTATTAAAATTACATGGGGACAGGAGAAGCAGATAAAATATTCGTACCTTTCCTTTCTTCTCGCTGTCCTGTTGCTCAGAGCTCACGATTAAAGCAGTCTGTTTGAGTTTGCTTCACCCCTTTCTACACATTAGTAAATGACAAGATATCCAGCAGCAGTAAATATCATCTGGAAGAGAACTTCGCATATTGGAAAATATTCTCATTAGCATATGTTTGAGTGAGCCTGTTAAAAAAGCAGGTCAAATATCCCCAAAGCTCTGAAGGAAAATCGAAGGCCTCGTCCGATAGTGTTTAGTCACAGTGAAGCATGGTTTGATAATCAGAGGCAGGTGATGACATTTTCATTCTAGAGATCATGTGATTCGTTAAAAGTTTGGCAGATGGACACACACAGACTAAAAGCTAACTAAACTCATGGAATATTTAAGCATTTTTCATTTTACCTTATTACAGTTGAAGGTAACTCTCAGCAAACTTTACCTGAAAAAAACTGGCATTTTTTGTTTGTTTTAATCATTTAACATCAAAATGTTACTGATTAACATTCAAGAAATTACACTCATTTCATTAAGTATAAAGAAAATAAAATCATCAAATATGTAAAATCGTGCTTTTTCTCATGCAAAATCCCTAAAAAGTAAATTATGATATTTTAATTCCAAATAATGAAGGTATAATTAGATTTTGTTTGTTTTAATCATTTAACATCAAAATGTTACTGATTAACATTCAAGAAATTACACTCATTTCATTAAGTATAAAAGAAAAGAAAATCATCAAATACTGTATGTAAAATCGTGCATTTTCTCGTGCAAAATGCCTAAAAAGTAAATTATGATATTTTAATTCCAAATAATGAAGGTATAATTAGATTTTGTTGAATGTAATAGCAATAAAACAAGTAAAACATGAAATCAACACGCAGATCTGTAAAATCAAGAGGCCGCTTCTCCATTGCCTAGCTCAACTCAGGCTTGTGACACAGAGAAAGCTGTATAACTGAAGTGCATTGATGTCTATAGATCTGTGATGCACATTGGCACTGCCGGTGAACATTTCATGCTTTAATTAGACACCGAAGGGCTCCTCAGGGACTCCAGCTCTCAATCTACTACAGCAAATCAACTAGTCACATCTCTCTCTCTCTCTCTCTCTCTGTGTGTGCTAATGTTTTTTTCTGTGTCTTTTATCAATAATGTCACCAGCCTAATAAAGTGTGCGAG
The DNA here is from genome assembly GCA_030770095.1 of Gila robusta. Taxonomy (NCBI): domain Eukaryota; kingdom Metazoa; phylum Chordata; class Actinopteri; order Cypriniformes; family Leuciscidae; genus Gila; species Gila robusta. The sequence goes on from JAVALU010000705.1 coordinate 106,326, forward strand.
TCTTTCCGATGAGGCGGGGAGGAGTTCAGGCTATCGGTGACTGACACATCCTCCCATGCTGATCAGAGAGACCGAGAGAGCCGGATGCACTGTCAGGTCACATAAACGCCTGTCGCTGTCACGTATCGCCCCGAATGGCGCTGACAGAGAGACGGAGGAGGAACAAGAACGAGACATTATCATTCAGGTGAGGCGAGAGGAAGCTATAGCACTGCAGTGATGACATATCATTACAGATCACACCGGAAGTTTCAAAAACGTGTGATCGTCAGCGAGTGGTGACGGGGCTCATTTGCATATTCATAGAACCGCAAATACTAAATGAGGCAAGGGTGTCGAGTTACATTCAAGATATTTTAAACACCAGTATAAAAAACTGGACATGAGAACATTTCCATAACTTGATGGGGAATGTTTAAGAACATGTTTTGTTAGCTGGGAAGCAAACTAAATAAACTGACAAGAGGATATTACTGATTTATTGAATAAAACGTGGAGAAAATATTATAAAGTCCCCCTGTAGTCAATCATTTTATCCCTTAAAACTCATATTTGATCACCAAAATTACATATTTAAATAGTTTTTCTTGAAAACAATTCTTAATGCCTTAAAATATCTTGAATGTAACTCGACACCCTTGCCTCATTTAGTATATTCGGATCTATGAATATGCAAATGAGCCCCGCCTCCACTCACTCACTCAGCTCAGAGATCCACTCGTTGATGATCACACGTTGATCTGATTGGTTACAAGGTCGTTTGTGACGTCAGAAACACCAGCGGTCTTTGGTTCACTGCAGTTTTAAGGAGAAAATACTCTTATGAATTTGCACATGGTTTGTCTTAAATCATATAAAAAAACACCACATAGACATACAAACTACATTAAAAGCTTGATTTTCACCACAGGGGGACTTTAAGCTAGTGTTAAACACAGACCTCATTTCAGGCATTTAACCAAAAACCCGCTGACTTCAGGAGGGAGGAACCAGAAGTGCTAAAATTCTTGTTTCTGGGTTTTGGCCTACAAAAATAAGCAAGTTAAGATAAAGATTGTACACCAGCCCAAATCTTTAACCACTTGGCCACACGATTCGATGCGAGTGCTGATGTAAATCGCCTGGAAATCCCACAACAGCAAGAAAAGCAATTAAAAATTTACAGGGGAGAAGTTCTAAGCCTGCTAAAGGATGTGCACGGATTTCAATCCCACACGCCGTGAAGTCTGGCCTGACCCATAAAGCAAAAATGAGAGCACAATTCAGGCTACTCCATCTACAAATCGCCACTCTGTCAATGCAAGAGGTGTTGTTTACCAGCAGTCTCTGAAGAAGCTTCCTGCACTCTCAGTCATTTTCAGCCAGGCACCAGATTTCACACTCATCTGCTTCGTCCCAATGGGCTTTACTGTGGGCAGCTAAGACGCTACGCTAGCAGTCAAAACACACTCCAAAGTGCTCTGGATTCACTGCTCCAAATGGATGTCCAAGTACAAACAATGCCGAGCACTTCAACTGTGTGTGCATGCATTCTGTTCTAATATCTATTGCTCATTTGCATGTTTAAAGGAATAGTAATATTTTGGAGGTTTGTAAGCCTCTATTCTGTAAAGCTGCTTTGGAAATAGATGTGTTGTAAAAACCATGGAATTATTTTGAATCAGTCAGAATCAGTATTTTTTGTGATTATCACTGTAAAAAAAAAAAAAAAATCCTGTTAAATTTATTTATTTAAATTTATGTTTTATTATGGGATGGCATATTGGTGCATGTACACAGCAACGGAAAAAAAAAGATTGTTGTCTTATTTTAAGAAAAATATCTAAACATTCTTACAATAAGAAACATTTACTTCAGAAGCAAAATGATGTGTTTACTTAAAAAATAAAGCATAAAAATGAAGTGACTTTATGCTTAAAACAACAACAAATATCTGCAAATGGGGTCAGAAAAATAAAACATATTTTCCTTTTGAATTAACTTTTTTTAAATGACCCCATTGGCAGATATTTGTTTATTGTCTTGAGCATAATCTCACTTAATTTTGTCTAAATAAAACATTTAATGAACAATACATAAATGTTTTTTGTGCTAACATTTTAAGAATATTATTAAAAACCATAAAACTTGTAACAAACCTTCTATTAATGTTACTGGAAGAACGTTTGTTGATAACTTTGAGAGAACCTTGCCAGAACGTTCCCTGTTAGCTGGATGCCAGCTTGAAAAAGTATGAGCTGTCATGAAATGCACCTTGATTATTTAATTTCATTGCCAAAAACCACATATTGACAACCTTTGAGTGTTGTGACCTTTGCTAGGAAGGAAATTTAAAGACTGGGCTTGAACTTTACCCGTATAAACCTGTGTTATACTGTGTGTGTGTGTGTGTGTGTGTGTGTGTGTGTGTGTGTGTGTGTGTGTGTGTGTGTGTGTGTGTGTGACCTTTGCTAGGAAGGAAATTTAAAGACTGGGCTTGAACTTTACCCGTATAAACCTGTGTTATACTGTGTGTGTGTGTGTGTGTGTGTGTGTGTGTGTGTGTGTGTGTGTGTGTGTGTGTTTCTGTCTAATGAGCTCGCTGTCTGTTTTGTGCTCTGAGTCCATTATCACACTCTTAATTCTCCTCATGGAGGAAATCAACGGTTGGAATAGTAAAGTGGCACCCATGGCCTCTCGCCCACGCGTCCTCGCTCTCATCCTCACGAGGTTTCCACCTCCACCAAAGCATCTGAGAGCCGACGCTCTTCAACCTGAACCCGTGTGCGCCGGGCAGCGTCTGAGAACGAGGCCCCTGAGGGCCGATGAGTACATGTATCTGAGACTGTGGTTATGACGTTAAAGAGGTACTTCACCACTGGCAAAATGCGCTTTCAGTAAAACTTGGCTGCCTATGCAGTAGAAAGGTGAAAAAAAACTGCTACCTGACTAGAGAAAACAGAGAAAAAGGGCTGTTGTCTTTCCTCTTGCCAAATAGGTAGGAAAACTTCAACACCCATAATGCACTGGGCATGTTGCCATCCAAGGCCACGCCCACTAGTCGGTATGGATACACTTATCAGAGTCAAATACCACCTTGCTTTAGTAGACAAGGCAAGTTTATTTATATAGCACATTTCATAAACAAAGGTAATTCAAAGTGCTGTACATAAAAGGAAACTAATACAGAGGAATAAAAATGGAATGCATACGAAATAAAAATTTTAAAAAAGGATAAAAGAGTCAGAGTTTCACAGCTGTTTGTTTTACTGTTTAATGTTGATTGAACTGTGACTGGTGTTTTCTTGGTGCCTAAATAATCGTATGGACGTCTCTGTTAGATCCGATTTTTCACCTAAAATCAGCCAGGAAGAGTCTAAGACTGGCCCTCCTGTAGGAAATACTTCTTAGCAAACTTTTATTTGTTAGACTTGTATTGTTCACGGGTGCAAGAATTCAAAGAGTAAGTGTTTAGTGGGAGTGAGTTATGGAAATGATTCAACGGAAATGATTCAACGGAAATGATAACAAAACCTCTGTGTTAGACAAAGTACGATACAATTTTCAGTGACAAACCTAAACTTACAACAGTTGTTTTGTTAATAACCCTCTGCTGATCCGACTGTCCGTGGGGATACACAAATATGGAAGTACAATAGTCTAACGAAAGCACTGGAGCTGTCAAATGTTTTGCTGACAAATAAACGTGAATTTCTTGGTCCAACATGGAGAACGAGTAAACATTGTTCATTTACAAATACTGACACATAGTAAACAAAGCAGGTCGAAAAACTGCAAAGTTACACTTTAAATTCTGCACAACAACAGTAGCTATATAGCTATTATAGTTTATTGATTTACATATTTTTGAATAGAGAGAAAATAATTAAATGCTATTTGTAAAGTACACTGGATTATTCAAAAATAGGCATTAGCTACCACATGCTTATGCACATTTTCTCATTTAATTTGCAGGAAAACCACTATAGCATGTCATAAAACACAGGCTTTCAGCCGTGCACAGATGTGCCTTTCTGTTCCAGCCAAGAAGATGCAATTTAATAGATTTAGGAAGGTGCAAAGGTTTATTGGCCTCATGCGTCGATGGCAATGATTTTCAGTGCGCAAGCAAACGCATCTGCTGAAATTAACTTAAGAGGGCTGGTTCAATAACAGAAGAAAAAAAAAACTTCATGAAAATGCCAACTTCATTACACAATCCATTATAGCGCAGTGCCAGGCGTGTGATTTAAGCCGTGGCGCATTTCGGGGTTTAAATAAACCACTGATTCTGACCTTTCCACGAACACGCAGAGACTAACAATAACGCTCTTGCTGACTCAACCCAACATAATGTGCATCTGTTGCTTAATTACATTTTAATCTAAATGTTGTCTTTCTGGAGTAATGAAGCACAAAATCGTTTCATAATTCACGGGCTGTGCGACACATTAGTCTTTCTCTTTAACTTCAAACTGAGATGCAGAGCGAATTTATAAAAAAAACATTTACACTCGCCAATTTAGCTCTCAGCGTGAATGCGACGTGATTTTACCTTTGTTCCCTTTTACATCAAGGCAAAACCTAAAGTAAAAGCCACTGTGACTGAATGGACAGGGCTACATGTTGCTACTGGATAAACAAGTAATCTCAATGCCTGTGGCTTGTAATTGAATCAGGCTTTCAGAAGTACAAAGGTTGGTATGTTTCAACACAATTATGATGGACGCTCTATTGATCAGCCGTATTTTGCACATCGCCGTCAAAAACCACACAGACCCCTTTTGCTCACAGCTAAAATCAAATGCTGAAACCAGAAGCGAGTCATAAAAGTCATATATTTGTCTGTCATGATGCAATCTGCTATTTGCAAAAACTGTGCAATAATGTTAGTATGTGAATGTGTTCTTAAAATCCACAAAAATCTTTAAAAGGATGTTGTTTACATCAGATTACATGTAAAATCCTGTTACAACACAAATCCTGTTCTCAACAGTTTTTTGCATTACAAATAAATGAATGCTACACTCAGAACAAAATCATTATTATTCAAGTCTTTCTTGAAAGCGTTTCTGGGAAAAAGTTCAGTCTGAATGCACAATGAACGCTGAGTGTTGGGGCCTGAACTCATGAATATGCATGTCAATTGTTTGACAATGAATGTAATATTGCTACAGTAAATATTGTTAAATAAATAAGAACAGACAGCAGTGAAACGACGTCGCACTCGCGAGGTTCATCAAAGCCATAACAAGCATGTTAATTAACAACCAAACCCACCGTCCCACCAGCACCGGTGGCAGGAGTGAAGCGATCCGTCCCAACAAGTATTTCTTGTTGATAAGGCAATCCTAAAATGCAGTGCAAAAGGCAGTAAAATTGTGATAATTACGGTAAGTAAAATAGTTTAAAATAAAACTACAAAATGTTGTTTAAAATAATAAAAACTAAAATTTTACTCAGTATATTTTGCCAATTACTTCGCCAATTTACATATCTTTTAATGTAGCATTTAAAAACTTTAGCTAACATTACCATTAAGTAGTGAAAACGTTGTGGAAATAGATGTGTTGTAAAAACCATGGCATTATTTTGAATCAGTCAGAATCAGTATTTTGTGATTATCACTGTAAAAAAAAATCCTGTTAAATGTATTTATTTAAATTTATGTTTTATTATGGGATGGCATATTGGTGCATGTACACAGGAAAAAAAAAAGGTCTTATTTTCAGTAAAATATCTAAACATTCTTACATACTTGTGAAGCAAAATGACGTATAAAAATGAAGTGACTATGCTTAAAACAACAACAAATATCTGCAAATGGGGTCAGAAAAATAAAACGTTTTTCTTTTGAATTAACTTTTTTTAATGACCCCATTGGCAGATATTTGTTTCTTGTCTTAAGTATAAACTCACTTAATTTTGTCCAACTAAAACATTTCATGAACAATACATAAATGTCTTTTGTGTTAACATTTTAGGAACATTATTAAAAACCATAAAACTTGTAACGAACCTTCTATTAATGTTACTGGAAGAACGTTTGTTGATAACTTTGAGAGAACCTTGCCAGAACGTTCCCTGTTAGCTGGATGCCAGCTTGAAAAAGTATGAGCTGTCATGAAATGCACCTTGATTATTTAATTCATAGCCAAAAACCACATATTGACAACCTTTGAGTGTTGTGACCTTTGCTAGGAAGGAAATTTCCTTTAATTTTCCTTTAACATTACCATTAAGTATTGAAAACGTTGTTTCTGAATGTTCTCTGAACGTTCAAAACGTCCAGTTTTTTTAAACATGCAAAGGCTAAGGAAACATTCCATTTTATCATTCTGCGAACATTATGGAACGTTACTTTTGAATGTTCTCTGAACATTCCGAAACAAGTCGTAACATTTAAAAAACGTTCCATGAACAAAAAACATTCCATGTATAAATGTATAAATAACATTTTTGTGCTAAGGTTTTGAGAATATTATTACAGATTACATTAGAACACGCGTTATATTAACGTTACTGGAAGATTATTTGTTCATAACTTTAAGAGAACCTTCCCTGTTAGCTGGGAGGCAGTAGACAGCAAGGCAGCTCACTACATCTTACAGTGCATATTACACAACAGCATTATGCATGTAAGAGCCCTTCCTCTTTCACTCTGCCAAACACGACTGGAGGCTCTTCATAGCTCTCAGAAATCTCCTGAGGTACGACCGCACCTGCAGGGTTGCCCTGATAAATCACCTCCCCAATGAAATGCATCTGAATTGCACCTGCAGTGCGCTGAGACCGTCTGAGGAATGGGAATCAGGGGGACTAACAGCTTGTGGCCGTCCTCTCGCTGGGCATCCTAATGCTGTGGCGATTACCTAAACAGGAGATCTGACGGGGAACTCCATATGTCCCATTCAGAATCACTATGCGCTGGCATCAACCCCTGTTCACAGTGATGCAGGCTCTCTCAGTGGTTGAGAATCTCTCATAAAGCAAGTAGTTTCAATGTCTAAACTTAACATTAGTGTATTTCAAATGTGCTGTTTAAAGTCTCATGAAACCCACACCTCAGCACGGGTCAGTTTTCACCATCATTTTAGAAAGTAGGCATGAAAAGTAGCCTCTTTAATTGAGATTTTATTTACATTTATCAACTATTTCATCCACTTACTAATGAGGAAAAGCACAAAATCTCAATCTACAACAATGTATGCAAAGTAATGAGCTATTTTTATTTGAACTCTGTTTCAAAAATACACACAAGCACGCTTTCAAATTTTTAGTAAGTTTGAGACTTCCACAACATTGATCTTTAGATAATTGGTCTGATCTTTTGACGCGCTCACAATGCCGTTTGTGCAGCCAAGTGTCAGACTGCATCTATAGTCTCAAATGATCCACAGATCATAACTCAAGCAAATATACATTTGCAGCCAATGCTTCTGAAAAACGGCAAAGGGATAAAAATGATGCACTGCTGATGTATAGGAATACTAGCACTCACCAATGTCACATTAGTAACTACCTAATAATAACAGCGTTTTGTAGGCCTTTAAATGGCCATGACCTGTTCGCAAAAAAACATGCATTCCTGTTGAGAAAAACACATACGCAGCCAAATACATATTTACATGCACGGCACCCAAGACAACGTCTCTTCTAATCATGTTTAACGTGATTGCTTCCTGATATCAAAGTCTGGCAGTTGACATGGTGTTACAGAAAAAGATCTGCGCTTGCAATATGGGACATGCGTCATTTAGTGCGGATGGGTCGTTCGGCACAGCGTGTCTACATCAATCAGTCAAATCATGGTCAGCTAATGAGTGTGGAATAAACAGCAGAGTTTCATTAACAGTGTGTCGTTATTTGGCACAGGACGGCCGTGAGTTGTTCCTATGACAACTACAATGAGCAGTCGGCCAGAAGTGTTATTTAGACTGCTTATTAAACATGACCGTGTTAAAATCTATTGTTGTCAAGAGGCCACTTGAAGCACAGTCTACAGACACATACACACCTCTTTACGGGAGATGGTTTATGCAATCTATTCCAACTCCTAGAGGCGTTGTTCTTCTAGAAAAGACTGCATTGTAACAGGTTGTCACTGCTGAACTTTAGCTGTTTACATACATAAATAATGACAGCGAAAGAGCCCCCTGGTTCGCTTAGTTTCCACCGACAAGCATAGCAAAATGCCGGAGTTTATTTCACTGTCGCATTTGGCCAGAAACATCATCTTTCTGCTGTACATTTAGACTACAATAGAGTTGGGGCGGTATCATTCTCCGAAATCATCCCGCCTTGAGATTCTTCCAGGCCACTCTCTGTCACATCATATTACAAACAACTGTAGTTTGAGTTATGTGAGGTCACCCGTGGTTATGAAGACCTTGTCTGCTTCATAGAACAACTGAAAAAGACTTAGAAGTAAACAGGGAGAAACTTATCCAAAGAGTGTACATACAAGAGAGGATACAATGGCCATGGATTGCCTCGTGTGCCATTTTTACCAACAAGCCTTCTGGCTCCCAATCTAGATTGTTAACCACTACGCTATCATTTAACCACCATTCACAACAACTACAGACTCTGGCCTCTTTCCCAGGAACCTCAAACAGCCTCGTAATGTTGGCAAATGTGATGTAGACACATACGTCCCGACATTAGGGCCTGGTCTCGATTGTGTTTTCCAATGCCCAACCCTGATTGTTAACAACTACACTACATTAACAACACACTACGCCTAATTTCCAGGCTCTAGAAAGGTAAAGTTAGACTTCTTATGTGAACCTGCTAACAGCCTCATAATGATGGCAAATATGAGACACATCTGCCATGATGACCCCAACAATTTTGTTTAACTTGGAAAATATGGGCTAGTCTCAATTGTAGGTTTTCACCAACGCTATCTCACGACCGATTCATACGTATTTTACGAGGTGGCTCATTCGTACGACCTCACTCGTACGAATTTGTACGATTTGTCTAAACCCAAGGTTTAGGGGCGGGGTCAGGGTTAGGTCATTCGTATTAATTCATACGATTTGGGCAACTCGTAAAATACATATGATTGGGCAAAAATCATACGAATTCGTACGAAATAACCACCTCGTAAAATAAGTATGAATTGAGATACAGGTTTTTTTTAACGATTCCCTTTAGCCTCGCCCAGATTGTTAACCACTACATTACACTACGATGAATATTCACAACAGCTACAGACTCTGTCCCATTCCCAGGCCCAAGACAGGACCTCTTATGTGACCCTGCTTACCTCAAATACCTTCATAATTTTGGCAAACATGATGGAGACACATCTGCCGTGATGACCCCAATAATTTGATCAAACTTGGCAAATACTGGCTGGTCTAAATTGTAGGTTTCGACCTACACCTTTTAATCACTACACTGTACTATAACCATCATTCACAACAGTTACAGACTACACCCCACTCCCAGGCCCCAGAAAGGCAAGGTTAGACCTCTTATGTGACCCTACTTACCTCAAATACCTTCATAATGTTGGCAAACATGATGAAGACATAATGACCCAAGTATTTGTCAAACTTGGCAAATATGTTCTGGGGCCGGTTTCACAAAGCTATTTTAGACCGGTCTATAGTGTTAGACACGTCTAAAATTTGCTCATAGACTAGTCTAATGCAAGTTAGACTGTTTCACAAAAATAAAGACTGACTTAATTTAGACCAAAGAAATGAGACACCTTAACCCCAGGCTAACTCAGGTCTAAGACTCTGTTACCTTGGCAACCAGCAGCAACAATCAGTTACAGTACAAACAGCCAAAAGAAAAGGGAAAATGGCTCATAATTTGTGGTTTGCTGACGACGTTATGGAGAGAGCTATGAGAAGGGAAAGGGTTTTTAGGATATTTCCTCTTAAATATTTATTTTTTGGCATCTTGTACAATGTTTTTGTACCTTTTCTGTACGTCTTTAACGCTCCGCTCAACGGTCGGATTAACGCTGTTAACTGTCGTAGCAATCTTTTTCCAAATTAAACATTTCTTCTTGTTACTACATTCTCCGCTACGTTTCCCAAGTAAAATGTCCTTGTAACTGTTATACTCCTCCAACAAACACATATTTTCCGCTGGGGTAAACTGCACTGAGCGGTTGAATGCGCTTAGTCGATCTAAATCATACCGTTGCACAAAGCACTTAAGACTCTGACTATCTTAAGTAGGACTACACTGCAATGCATTCTGGGTAAAATAGGACACTTTTCAAAACAAAAAACGAGTTCTGATTTAGATGTCTATCTGAAGTCTGACTATCTACTATATCTAAGCCATAGTCAAAGTCTATCTTTGTGAAACCGGGCCCTGGTCTTGATAGGTTTTAGTCGACTCCCAGTCCAGATTATTGCTCACTACACTATACTATACTATGACTACAAGCTTCCACTCCCACAGCTCAGAAAGGCATGGTTAGATCCTTGGCAATTATGGGTTGGACTTGACATCTGTCATCGACAACAACTACAGTTTGCTTCCCTCTCCCAATCCCCATAAGAACAAGGTGAGGTTAACTCACCTTAAAGAGCCTCAAGATGTTGGCGACCATGATGGAGACCGAGCTGGCGGCTGCACCAATGACTCCGACGATTTTGTCGGGCTTGGCAAATATGGGCTGGTCTCCATTAGCACAGCGTACATCCGAGCCGTCACGCTCAATGAGAGCTTGTACAAAAGTAAGCGACTGCTCCAGGGCGTAGGTGTCCCGTGAGCAGGTGTCCAGGATTCGGGCGCCCAGCGTCACGTTGGGTAGCAGCTCTGGGTCTTTGTTGATAAGGTCGATGGCAAACAGCATAGCCTCCAGTCTGTGAATACCCTTCTCCTTCTTTAACTCCCCGCAGGGAATGCCACGCTCACCCCGGGAGTGAACCGGGAACAGGCCACCCAGGATAATGTCCCCATCCAGGCGGATGGAGTGGGCGTATTCAATGGGTGGCGTCTCCAACTTTTGGAGAGAGACTGGTAACCAGTAGCAGAGGAAGAAGAGGAGCTGGTACTGAGTCCGAATTAAGCGTACAAGATCCATATCCACAGGGATGTTGGGGTCAGTGTGAGAAAGTGTAGGGTTTAATTTCCAGGGAATGGGATTGAGGACTAACGGGGAAGCAGGTGGACAGGAACATCCATTCCCATTTCAAAGCTGAAGTCGAGCATCTTGATCATTTAGGCCACGGGAACGTCTCACGGGGGACAAACGCCTGGTGTGCATGTCATGTTACTGGAAGCAGGTGATATAAGAAGATGCGAAAGACGTCAGTGCCTCCAAAACTCTCACATCTTCAGAAGCATCTAAATAAAAGAAAACATTGTGTGAGTGGCTGCACAAAGAGAAATCAAACATGAATCAGACACGAGCAACAAAGCAAACTCATCAAACACACGGACATCTTGACAGAAAGGAAATTACATCACAGTCATTTTGAGCTCAGTGTGGTCTTTCATTTCTGCCTCACTGAATAAACAACAAAATCAAGGCCTCTTCCCTCACATTTGCATAGGCAACCAAAGACATTCGCAGGGAGAGGAAATGTGTCTATTTGCGGACAATAAAGCTGTCGGGTTGATTGTTACACTTCAGCTTGTGGATTTGAGAGTAATCAAGGTTATGACAGATAGATCTTCACAACAGTTTTTTTTTTTTTTTTTGTCAGAATGCACATATTTAGAAATTTGGAGAAATTAAGATATCCATTAATTATTTTGATGTTAATGTTTAATTATATTATAAACTAAAACATATTTTTTCTTTAAATAATTTTTTATAATAATAATAATATCAGTACAGTCACCAATATATTGTGTGTTCTTAAAAATTTAGGGTGATTTCAAACAGAAAGCATATATATAGAGTCAAACCAAAAATGGTCAAAAATCCTCACTTACATAAATTAACTATAGTGTCCTGCACCCACTAGTAAAAAAAATATTAAAATGTATATATGGTGTCTGAATAATTTTTGGTTGGACTGTATATATACACCACACTAGGCTCCAAAACCAAGGTAGTTAATTGACACTGTTGTTAGCACACATCAAACACCTAACATTTCAGAGAGTCGAGACAGAGAGAGCCTCTCGTGAAACACCTCCACATCTCCACTAGAATGGAGAGCCATCGTTTGATTACGCGCAGTTACGCACAGCCTCGCGCTTCCGAGAGAGAGAGAGAGAGAGAGAGAGAGAGAGAGAGAGAGAGAGAGAGAGAGACACACACACACACACACACACACACACGCTGCGCAAATCTGCCGCCTCCGTGCGCCAAGAGCATCACTCCACACCGTAAAGGAAGTCTGCACACTTCTCAATGAGATTGTGCTCTCCTGGTGAGCCACTAATGCCACCGAAATCCCACACACTAACCCAGACACTGTGGAAAGATCCCCTTATTATTCCTGGATCTTACTGTGAACTTTAGATTACCTTCAAGACAACATTCGAAATGTTCTGTTTTAGAACAATGACTATCTGTTCTAATCGCTTCTCTTGTTCTGACGCTGTATTGTGATATTCTATTTTATTTTCTGTTCTGTTATTTTCTATATGCCCTGTTTTTCTTCTCCACTCATCTTTGGGGAAGACCAGTGCGCATTCGATTGAAAAAGCATTTGCATATACGATGGTCTATGCATAATTGGATTTGTTTCAGCCTAATATTCTTCTAGTTTGCACGAATTAATCTCTATATGGGAGCTCAGGTCTTCCCTCTCTCCTGTCGTTTTTCAGACACAGATGGAGTTATTATACCCTGACAGTCGCAGTGTGTCCCATTTCTCTTTTTAATTTACACGAATCAGTATGTGTCAAGCAGAACCATCTTCTGCAGGAGATGCCATTATATTTCCATCAGGAGAACCTGTCTCTTAGGAATCCAGAGCTCGCTCTCTCTCTCTCTCTCTCTCTCTCTCTCTAACTGTAGTTGAAAAAAAATACAATCGCGTGCAATTGAGAGTTTTGAGTCTGTTAATGCAATTCATGAGAAAGACACGATACATTATAAATTTCACATTAAGCACGCACATTTCTGATTCATTTCTGTATTTATAACAAACATCATGTGTATGAATCAGCATGCATGCGTGTGCATTTACGCACATTCCTTCAATGCAATGCAATGATTCACACACTGTCTAATCAACACAGCCTCTGCATTCTCCTTCATTTATTGATATACATCCAATGTCTCAATAAAAGCGCAACTCTTGAGTCTAAAACAATAAAGTGCTGTTAAGTGACCATTGTCATCTTAAAAACAACTGAGCTAAACAGAAACGACTGCAACATTCCTGTAAGTCTCAGTAACACAATAAAACACAAGTTATCTATTTGATCACTGACAGTTTTCGCGCTCAAAAGATTTCCATGTTCAACATTCCAAACATTATATTTTCTCCTAGATTATTATACTTGCAGTATAAAAGCAGTATTTTAGAACATACTAAGATGGAAGTGCAGTAGATGTGAGATCTTACCTTCTTTCTGCCCTCAGATGGTGGTTTGTGGTGCTGAAATGAACAGCGCATCACCAAAATCCTCCCAGTGAATGTGCCTCTCTCTCTCTCTCTCTCTCTCTCTCTCTCTCTCTCTCTCTCTCTCGTGCATCACATGCAGTCTTAAATGAAGCATGCTCTCATTTCAGAAGGAAAATGCACATGATTGTTTCATCGGAACGATTAAGGAAACACCCACATGTGCACACAAACAAATAGATGCAGAAGTGCAGAAATAGTTGAAGAAATGTTAAGAAAAATTCTTACGTTATTTTGGATTGACTTGAAATAAATATAATTTCTATCTACAGAAACTGCATTAACACGCATTTCCGTTTTTAATGTCAATATTATAATGTCTGGTGTCATCTAACGCATTATTTTTGGATGTACTCTAAATTACTCTAGTTCAATGTATTGATTTAATGAGTGTGAATGCAAACAAGTAGCCTAGTTTCAAACTCTCTTCAGCATGCAAAGGTCTACAGGCTACTATTTATTTATGCAGTCGTTATTTTGACCACAGCTACAATTGACCAAAGCCACATCTGAATAAATTGAACATGCATTTTAAAACAGGAAAAAGGAAAAAAAAAATGTTGGGGAATGTCAGCTTTGGTTGCATTATCCTTCAACAGCTGCTTTATAAACAGTGCACTATTGCCCTCTAGTGGTATCAGACACACTTGCTCACTCATGATTCCCTCACTACTGCACTCTTTGGGATTTAAAATAATCTTTTAGCCTTTCTATAATCAATAATACATTTATATATATATATATATATATATATATATATATATATATATATATATATATATAGAATGAGAGTCAAGTGTTAGATAGGCTAATTTTATTTAAAAAGAATCCTGTAACATGAGAACGCAAAATGCCTTTAAACTTCACTTAAAACTATTTTTTTATTATTTGAGACAAATAAAGAAAGAAAAAAACAATGCATATGCTAATTTCTCTGTTTATTGTTGGTCAATACAAAGAAAACTGAAAAATTAAAAAATGAGAAATAACACTTCTACCAACTTCTATCCGTCAAGCCTCCAGAAGGTTAAACATAATCTACAGATATGCACAGTGAATGCATCTGAAGACCTGTTCACATTTGTTTTTTGTAAAATGTGAATAGACAAATGAAGAGCGTAAAATAACATAAGAAGAATCTAAAACTGATAGCAGACGAATTAATGAGAGAACTGCAGGAGGACACAATTAAACACATCTCATAGAAAGTGCTTCACCTGCAGTTCACACAAGCACAACGGCTCATCTTCCCCAGAGCAAAACATCCCTTTCCCTTAATATAACTGAAGTTCATGCCGTTCCAGTGGTCTTCAGTGTCCAGTGATGAAGAAGAAACACATCCAGATCTTATCACTGAATACCAATGAGCCTGATGGGAGTCAATAGCCAGCGTTCAGCGGCCGAGTTCGACAAGAGCATGTGTGTCTTGAAGCTCAGCCTGAGGCCAATTCACTACAACTGGACCCTGGAACAATCGCCTGGCCGTTTTTGGACGGAAATGTCAAATCTTATTGATGTCAGCGGGGGAATAGACATATATATATTTCCTCTTACAATCGAGAGTAGTCAGAACCCCTCATAAACAGATACCAGAGCACAGCTGAAAATACTGTACCGTTATTCACATACATTCTCCAGTATGTGTTTGGGGCGACAGAAAAGCCCAAACACACATTTCCGAGGGTTTCTTATACCCTACTAACTGTTTAAAGTCTTTTTTTGTAGAGCACTGGGCTTTTCTTTGTCTCTTTCACTGTCCAGTATGTCTTTCCACCGTCGCTCCAGAAGTCCAGTGCGCTGTCAGAAAATATCTAATGAAGAGAGACAGTTAGAAAGTTAGAAAGAGACACCAAAACAGTATGATATACAAGTTATCATGATGTCTCAGAAATGTCCAATGGTAAAACCATATTTCTATGGCAGTAATATCATGAAATTTGAAGTGTCTTGGAGTTCCTTGTAAGTTACATCATGGTCAGTTAAACGAAGTTAAACACTTTTAAAATATTTGTATTATTATTTAGTAATATATTATCATTATTACTATTATTATACGAAGTAATACGAAGTCCTATACTATTTTGTCTGAATAAATAAAAAACAAAAAATAAAAGTTTATAAATTCTACAAGTGAATTTAGGCATCACGACACTATAATGTGCAGAATGAAAAAAAATCATATTAATTTTGAGATTTTCGAAAGATTATACTTAGTGTTATTTAATTATTGTTCCTTTCCCCTTTTCTAATGCTCACTTAAAGTTAATCTAAATATAAGAGAGGGACAAACAAAATGAAATATTGAACAATACTGATCAATTAAATAATATAATATAATATAATGTTGGGTGTAATGCATTACTAAATAGTTAATTACTGTAATTTGTTTCCTCTTTATAAGTAAGGGATTACTCTTAATTTTTCAGTAATTTAATTCTAGTTACTTCTGATGTAATTGCATTAAATACTGTATAGATTAGAACAATTCTATATAAAAAACATTTAATAGTCAGAATTATAGGAGCAGTTTCATCTCTATCCTTGTAATGTTCAACTGGTCGAGGTTGATATGGGATTTAGAAAGTAATAATTAAAGAAATACTTTTTAGAGCGAGTAATTGGTACAGTAACTTTTTGAAGATGTAATTAGTAGTTAGTAATTAATTACTTTTTATAGTAACTTACCAAACACTGAATATAATATAAAATAAATATAATATAATATAATATAATATAATAATGCACTGAGGCTAAATGTTTATCGGACATAATTCGCACAGACTGCAGTACTTTATTGCTTGAGTAACTAGTTTATTGCGTAAGCAACTGTCTGCCACATGTGGACTGGGGTAATCCAGCCTTCATGTGTTTTCCTGTTAGATGTAACTTACTGCAACCCAGAGACAAACACCAGGACTGAGACCCAGAGGAACAAGTGAAACGCTAACTGTCAGAGTGACATATGGACTTCCAGCACAGGGAGAAAATGGAGCATTACCGGGGAAAAAAGCAAGTCAAGAATGGTCATGGACACACAAGGCAACTCCGTCACCCTTATTTGATGATCAGAGAGCTTCTCTTGTCTCTCGGGTCCTGTGACAGAGCGGTGTGATTAATACGAGCTCTGTTTCCAAGGACACGGGTGAGTTATCTTAATTGCTTCTTAAAGAAGCCCCCCTCACCGCTCTTTAAAGCTGGAGGTGATTTCCGGGGACTTGCAGTGGCATCACGCTTCATTCTCCCGAGCTGGAAGTCCACCCTGGGATTTCTCTTATTCATTAGCAGCAAGGCTGCAGTAACAATCCGCCAATCAAAGCACAATTCCTCTCTCCACACACCGTCAAAGTTCAGAGGCAGAGCGAACACATGCTAGCACAGGACACAACCGCACACACACTAGTGAGCTGCCTACCTAGACAGCTCCTGAGTTAGCATCAGGATTGAGCCTAAATGTAGGCAGTATAATACTAATACCTTCTGAGATATTTTGGCCAAATTCAAAGGCAGGTATTTGCAAGGATTTTTTTTTTTTTGTCAAGAATGCAATTGCAGAATGCATTGTGTGATGAGGTGATCTGCCTTTTGCGATGTTTTGGCCAAATTCAAGGGTAGAATTGCATGCATTTTTGTCAAGTATGCAATTGCAAAATGCAATGCAATGAAGTGATCTGCCTTTTGAGAAGTTTTGGCCAAATTTAAAAGCAGAATTGCATGCTTTTTTTTAATCAAGAATGCAATTGTAGAATGCATTGCTATAAGGTAATCTGCCTTCTGAGATGTTTTGGCCAAATTCAAAGGTAGAATTGCATGAATTTCTAATCAAGTAAGTAAATTTGAAAGCAGAATTGCATGCATTTTTTGTCAGGAATGCAATGAGGTGATCGGCCTTCTGAGATGTTTTAGCCAAATTCAAAGGTAGAATTGCATGCTTTTTATTTATTTTTTGGTCAAGAATGTAATTGCAGAAAGCATTGCAAGAGCTATGTGAGAAAAAATGTCAACAAGAAATACTTGTATTTTATTCAATAACTTAAAGTATTGTGAAAAATAACCTGCTGTTTGTGTTGACATGTCGACTCATTAGGAGATACACTCACCAAAGCATGACCTTGGATCTTGTTCTGATCCCTGCGCTCCTCGCTGCAGTTTTCAGATGGCTTCTCTTGTGCAAGCCTAGGTACCTTGACTTTTTAAAGCTCTGTCCACAGATGTTGCACACGTGCAGAGATTTCTTATTCACACTCCCTTTCGGGCTACTGGCCTTCACTTTTTTGCTATTGGTTCCTTTCCCAGTCTTCAAGGTCTTGCGCATTACTCCAGGTGTCTTCAGGGTCCTGCGTGTCGGATATGGTGAAGTGTGGTTGTGGTGGACTTCCACTTCTTCTTGAACTTGATTTTTGGCGTCTTCTTTGTTCAACACGACCTCCGCTGGCTTCTTGACGGCGTAGCTCTCCAGCGACGACGAGATCCTGCAAATGTAGGAGGACTTCTTCTTGTGAAAGTCCGAGAGATGGCGAAGCACGTCTCTTTTGCGGCGTGTCTTGTAACGGCAGAGCGGACAGCTGTAAAACTTGACGAAGAAGTCCGTGCCGTTGTCCGTGTGCAGCTCGATGTGTTTCTCCAGGTTTTGCACGGAGCTGAATGAACGTTTGCAGAGCTTACAAAAGCGTGACTTGAAGTCAAAGCCCGCGGAGAATTGGGCTTTGGACGGCACCTTGTCCTCTTTAGGGCTCTTCTGGCTCTGGGAGTTACAGGAGGAGCCAGGACTGTCTGGAGCTTTCCCGTTGACCATTTTCTTGGATTCGGACGTGGGATCAGTAGAGTTGGTTGAGGACCCGGAGGATATAATCTTGTGAACAGTTTGCAGGTGTCTCTTAAGGTGACCTCGAACCCTGTATGTCCTGTTGCAGAGGAGGCATCTGCAGGAGTCTGAGTCTTCTTCCACTGGCTCCATATTTTCCTCTCCTTTGTCCATGTTCTCTCTTTCATCTTCGTCATCAATGCAATTGTTCTCCACTTCATCTAAGCGGACGTCCTCTGTGTGCAACCCCTGGCTGTCGGAGGGGTCGTGTCTCCCGCTCTCTGAGCTCGTGTGGTTGGGACTCTGGGATGAAGGTGGCGGGTCATCTTCTTTCGACAGGTACTGGTACACAGCATTCTGGTTGCTGGCTATGGGCTCAAATTTCAGAACGTATTCCTCTTTATCTGAGCAGGAATAGATGGCTTCGATAAGTTCTTTCATGCTTTTTTTGTCATCTCCAGAGGGGTCTAGAAGACAAACCGGAACTAGATGTTAGTTAACGGGATCGTATCATGGAAAACATTGATATTAAAGAGCACTATTTAGAAATACTATAACACTAGATACCTCAGACCATTTGAAACTAACCTGCAAAAATGAGTTCAGATATCAAATTCAGTTATAACATCACAGGTAAGAAATTAACTTTTCTATTAAATCGTAATTGATTTTCAGGGGCATTTATAATGTTGTAAGGGCAATTTTAATAATTACATTATTAAACGTGTTAGTGTTGTCTTTTATGTCAAATTCTTATATTTATTCAGTTGATTCAATTGATCAGAACACAACAGGTTTGTAACCAATTAAATGTTAACAACATCAACAAACGCAACAAGCTGATGTTAACTGAGGCTATATTCTGATCAAAGGCGGAATAATTGCATAATGTTATGAGATTCGTGTCATTTTAAAATGCCTACTTAAATTATACAAATTATATCAAAATAATTAAAAAACAGGAACTAAATGTAATGCCTTTTCATTCATTTTCACTTTTACTTTAATCACGACGGTAGTGATCAATTTAGATTGTGTAATTCATTTTGTTCAGTTTGATGACCCTTATCATAACCATAACAGGATCAATAATGCATCTTGACACACCCTGATTAATGGCAGTGTAAAATGTGTTAGTATATGCATAGTTCAAACAATAAAATTTAAATATAGAAGTCTTTCTTAAAAGTACAGTAGCACAAACACTAAAAAAATATGCAACAAAAGTTGCACAATTAGACGCTGAAAAATAAACAGAACGGGCAGAATCAATGTCACCAAAACACAATTACGTTTTATTTCCATAAGCCAATGAAAAAATATCACGGCAAACTCAACGCTGGTCTTTTGGAATTGAATGAACAGAAAGGTGATGTTACACTAACCATCAGGTTCAGGCATTCGAGTGAAACAATAGATTTCCTTGTGCTTGATCAGATTGGGAAGGCCACGGAAGAGACTGCGGCAGAGTTTGCACTCAAAGATTGTGTCCACCTCTTTTAGGAGAATGTGTTTGAGCTGTGCAGTGCCTGCAAATAAACACAAGAGGGCAGTGATAGGACTCATTGAGACTCTGTGTCGGTCAAGAATGCTCCACATACTTTCCATTTCATTATAATGGATTGTTCTACTATGATTATAAAGAGATGAAATAGAGGTGAGGTAACACAAAGCACCTGTGCGGAAACATTCAATGATCTGATGGATGCCAGATTTGGATGTGAGCAGTTGTGTTTGTAGCAGAGCAGGATCTCCAGGTTCTGTGGAATAAACTGCAACAGAAAAACACATTAAATCACAGTTACATCAAATCATTATTGCACTTAGAACAGTATTAGGAGTCATATTTGATTCTAGTCTGTGTTCATGTGCGGTACACTGTTAAGAACTCCTTTTTTCATCTCAGAAACATTTCTAGACTCCGCTCTATGTTATCCCTCTCTGTGACTGAAAGGCTTATTAATACCTTTGTTTTTTCCCGCATTGACTATTGCAATGCACTTCTTGCTGGGGTTCCTAAAAACATGCTTAAACTGCAATATGTGCAAAATTCAGCTGCAAGGATCCTGACTGGAGTCAGGAGAAATGAGCATATTATGCCGATTTTAAAGTCTTTGCATTGGCTCCCGGTCAGCTTCCGAGTTGATTTTAAAATCCTCATGCTCACATATAAGGCACTGCATGGTCTGGCCCCTCAGTATCTGTCTGCGCTTTTAACTTTGTATACACCAAAGCGTCACTTACGCTCCTCACAAGCTGGTCTATGGTCAGTCCCACAGACTCGGTTGTGTACTGTAGGACAGGGGTTCCCAACCTTTTTTGTGCCAGGGACCAGCATATTCATAAAAAAAATTCCAGGGACCAGTTGTCAATTTTAATACCTCAATTTTAAGATGCATCGTTTGGATTCGGAACATATCACTGTGTAAAACGGTAACAGCCTATCATTTATTTGCATATAATGAACTAGGTGGCAACAAAGGCTACTTGTATGAATATACCAATCTTTTTAAACTTTCAGACCGGTTCACAAAATGTTTCCCTTTTCTCCCATACAATTAGGCAATTGTCTACTTCAAAAGCAACACACACAGCACTCACTCACTAGCAGGTGGCAGTAATGGCAAATTGAATGAAAATACCAGTCCATTTCACCTGTCAAATCTCTCCAGAACCACTAAAGACCAGCAACTTAGTGTTTTCACTCACCAACAGGTGACAACAAAGGCTAATTGTATGAAAATAAGAGCCAGTTTCAATAGTCAGACAGTTTCAGAATACAATAGCAAACACACAGTGATTTCAGCCAATAATTTTTAAAAGTATAAAATTAGAGATTAAGCTTCAACAAAAAATACCAGACCAGACCAATGAGAACAAAACTATTTTAATGTGAGCATGAACTGCTTATTGATATTACTATATTTGTAGCTGTGCACAAGACAAGCTGTTCTTCCTGGGCATCCATAAAAAAACATATATGCATCCAAAACAATGCACACAAATTCCAGGATACAATAAAACGAAATTAAAAAAGGTCTGCTTCACAAATATGAACGAAAACCAGCTTACAGTGATATCCATATCAGTGAGACCCCTGGGATTGCTTGGCAGCCACAAGAACATCATACCGGGGCTTGATGGTTGACAATGAGAAACGCAGGGTATTACTCACGTTTCTTTCTTTCGAAAAACTCCTCCGTTTTGTCTGAGAGTTGGGTGTTTGGTGGTTAAGTGCCGCTGAAGTTTTGACGGCTTCATTGCAGAGTTTGTCAAATAATACACAACGGATTGGCGCCACGGAATCGCCTGTTGTCGTAAATCCATACCTAACGTATGAGGTATCGTATTTACGATTGAAGCTTGACTTTTTTTTCTCTCTCTCTCTCTCTCTCTATTTTCGAGTTGGTCATCGCCTTTCCTTTTACCGGAACTGTCCGCAATTAAATTAGCCATTGAAGTTTGCTGAGGCCCGCTCATCTCTCCACATACTTCTCTGTCACTTCAGGTGCACCGCGCTTTTTTTGCAGTCTGTTCAGATACGACGCGTTGCTAAGCAATCGCAAGGCGCTCAAAGAAACACATTTGAATCTATTTATTGTTAATGTTTTGGATTAAATAACATGACATGTCATAGCACTTTAAAAAGCATTTAAGAAAGACAATTATTATTATATAAAAAAAACATTATTCTGGGAATATTTCAAGGCCCGGTACTAACGGGTCCACGGACCGGCAGCGGTCCGGGGACCGGGGGTTGGGAATCACTGCTGTAGGAGACAGGGCTTTCTCATCCTACGCTCCTAGGCTTTGGAATGCACTCCCTCCAAATATCAGAGATGCACAGACTCTAAGGCCCCATCCACACTACTACGTTTTAGTTTAGAAACGGAGACCTTTTGCTACGTTTGCACCTCCCGTCCAGACTAAAACGGTAAAAACGAAGACCTAAAACGGAGAAGTTTAGAAACGCTGCCGACCCCGTTTTGCGTTTTGAATCTCCGGAGGGCGTTTTAGTGAAGACGGGTCAAAACGGAGGACTTTAGAAACGATGACGCAGAGGCTCACGCTCAGCTCTCTGATTGGGTGTCATACAATGGAAGAAAAAATACAACAACAGCCTGGACTACCAGTTACGTTAGTGCAAGTAAATTCTGCATTTTACAATGTTATAACTGCCTACATGCGCCGGAGGCAAGCTGTGCAGCGGCGATATCGACCGTACATGGTGCGTCGGTTTTGGGTTAAGCCGGGAAGAACCAGCGCATGGTGGGATAATTTTATCAATGAAGTTGTGGTTCCTGAAGAATGGTGCGAAAACGTTCGAATGTCCAGATCGGCACTTATCAACCTCTGCGAAATCTGATGTCAATCTGATTCCTGTTTACACCGGCACGCGCACGCCCAGTGTAGGAGAATGGTCACGTGATCCGCGTTTTCAATCGTTTTAATGTGGACACAGATCAATTCTAAT
Organism: Gila robusta; assembly: GCA_030770095.1. Classification (NCBI taxonomy): domain Eukaryota; kingdom Metazoa; phylum Chordata; class Actinopteri; order Cypriniformes; family Leuciscidae; genus Gila; species Gila robusta. Next base: position 129,145 of record JAVALU010000705.1, read on the forward strand.
ACGCAGCTAAAACACTGGTGTGGACGGAGATCATATTCGTTTTAATTCTCCGTTTCTAAACTAAAACGCAGTAGCGTGGATGAGGCCTAAGTATTTTTAAATCTCATATAAAAACACATTTTTTTAGGTTAGCTTTTACTTGACTTTTCTGTTGTTGTTTTTTTTTTTTGTGTGTTGTATTTTAATTTGTTTGTTCTATTATGTAAAGCGCCTTGAGAAGCTGCTTTAAAGGCGCTCTATAAAAATAAAGTTATTATTATTATAATTATTATTATTAGTAATGTCCATTCACACCAAGGACAATAACTTTAACGGTAACGATATAGTTTAAAAAAAATAAAAATAAAAAAAAAGATAGCAGAGTCCAAACCACAACTATAATGATAACGGAGCAGAGAAACTATATTGTTGGAATCACTTTCAGAACTATTTATTTTGAAGAGCTTGAGCATTTAAAGCGACAGACGATGAAACTGCAGAATAAACATAAAAATACCTTCCGATTGATGCCTCTATAGAGAGCCTAAGTCCGGCTCATGGGACCTTATTTCGGAAAAAATATGTATGGTAGTCAATGGCGAGAGACAACTTATATTTTTATTCCGTCTGAACTGTGCCCTGAATTACACATATGATGTTTATCAATTTAAAAGATAATTATGAAAGTCACAGTTTGTCATAAAACAGAAGAGTAACATTTCGTTTTATGTGAAAATCGCTCAATGAACTACATCTCTCGTCTCGCACTGTGTACGTCACCAAGCTCGTGTGTGTGCAGTCTGGTACAAAACACACAGACATGACGGCGTAACGTTATGATTATAACGTTAGACTACAGAAAACATGACAGACGTTAGCTTCAGTAAAGTTAGCTTCATTCATTGAGAGAAAAGGTATGACGTCACATGCGCGCCTTTTGGGTTTGTAGTCTTTGTAATTACGTATTTTCACAGTCTTATTCCTCAACAGTTTTACATCAAACTGCGACTTTCTTGACTTTAAAATGTATCTTTTAAATTGACAAACATCATATGTGTAATTCAGGGCACAATTCAAACGGGATCCAAATAATTGTTGTCTCTCGCCATTGACTACCACACAATATTTTTCCGAAATAAGGTCCCGTGGTCCACCGGAAGGGGAGGGACTTAGTCTCTCTATTCCCTACATTACTCCACTAATGTAGTCCATTTGCAGGACACTGACTGAGGCCCTGTATACATCTGGTATTACGATGCGTTTTAGATCACAAGTAGATGTTCCTGGTGTTTTAATCCATCTCTTTTGTCCACTTCTGTCTTGATTTCTTCCAGGTCTATGGGTCGGTAAACGTAAGGGCTTTTTCAGATCTTTCGATCCAATAGACGCACGATTTACATATGATTTACATGGAGAAAACAGAAAAACATCCAGAGAGCAGCAGCTTTCATTTCGTGGATAGAGCTCTTCCCACAGTGTTTATGCATTAGTTCAGTAGATGGTCTTTTGTTGCTGTTCGAACACATTCATGAGCGTTCACTACAAAGGCAATGCGTTTTCGACTACCTCTGGGAAGTGGTCAAAAGTGGACAAGCTCAAGAAGTTTTAGACCCCGTTTACAGTGTTGTGCCTGAACGCGTTCATTGAATGATTCATTCATATTTTGGGCGAACATGAACTAAACGTACTGTATTACTGCCTGATGAACGTTACTGTGAACTCGTTCATTCTGGTGTCTGTGAACGGCAGCTTTCTCAGTTTAACTTCGTTCAATAGAGTGCCAGATTTCTATAGAGCGAAAACCCGGCTAAAACACACCGTAAACGGGCCTTAATATGTAGTGGAAAAACACCCAATCTGGCAACACCAGCACCAGCGACGCACCGCCGCATGCGTCATCAACACAAAAAGCAGCAAGGAGGATCGTATGATCATTTAAACAAGTTTTATGACAAGGTCGGTGGGGATGGGAAAAATCTTACATTTCTGTGCAAACTTTGCCCGCCGATAAAATAATTGCTGTCTGTGGTTCTATATGGGCTGTGGCAATAATTTTGAAAAATAATAGCTCGCAGCAACATATGGAAAAAAAGAACTATGAAGTAGTTCAAAATTTTAAAGTATGAACTATGAACTGAACTAGTTCATTTTAAAATTTGTGAACTGAACTGAACTGAGGAAAGTGTGATGCAAATGAAAGACGTTCTTCTTTTGCATCACAGAAAACATCCAATGAATCAAGTGCCTCAGTTATAATACTGCCTATCTCTCTTATTAACACTTATGACAGTCTGTCAGGCTGAATCTCTTGAAATAATTCTCATTATTCAGAAATGATGATCTGAAGTCTAGTTTGCTGTGCTCATGCCAGAATGTGTTGGATGACAGATCTCACTGATATGAATCATATCCATTCAGAGGTTCAGCTTGTGCTTTTCTAAATTACACTTTATTAAACTTTGCATTATTGATGGCCGCTGCCTGCGACTGTCTAGATGAGTATTTGCGAAAGCGTCTGGCTCTGAAACAAAAGCCTTGATTTAACACGCATTTTTCCACTGGATAAATCGGATCATATCTCTAATGTTTGCCAATATTTCAAGGTTGTGATTAATGAAGCGCTAGTTTACAGAAAACACTTTTATTAGTGGAGTTTGTAAATAACACTAGTGTTATTATTGATCAAACTTAAGGTTGTAATATCGGGGTGCCGAGTTTAACTAACAAAACCCCGTTTTCTTTCAAATCTAGAAATGTAGCTGTTATCTAAATGACCTTTAAAGAGCATTTTTCGTCACACGAGCTATACGGGAACAGATACACAGTGGGAGACAATAACTCTTCACTATATGAGGAGGTGGAAAATCAATGGTGTGTAAAATAAGGGGCATGAACACAGCTGGATAAAGCGACTAAATCAGTCAGAGATTGATGATGGGGATGTTGGGGGATTTATGGCAGGAACCCAGCGGTGTGTTTAGAGAGGTCCTCAGAGACTCGCCTTATATTGCAGGTGTTTTATGTCTGTGTGAGGGATTTTCCTGGAGGAATGGCCGGAAATCTGCCAATATAAGGACCGCTAGATGAAGAGGTGGCCGTCTACAATCTGCACTTCAACTCCACTGACTGATGCTTTTGGTTTGATGGCCAGTTTCCATCAGACCGTTCAGTCTGTACATTAGAGCCAAGGGTCCAAATGTAGCACTTGTCAAGTGCTAGGTGAAAGAAAAATTGGTTTTGGCTGGTAAATAACACTTGATTGACTCACTAGTTGCCTGAAAGTAGTACATGACTGTAAGAAAAACTATTAAAAATAGTTTTTTTCGGTAACTGAAATTAAGCTGAAATAAAAGAATATATTAATATTAGATGATATTAGTTTTGTTGGGCAACTAATAAATCTAAATAAATACATAACTATGTTAAAGTTGAAGAACTAAAATTACTAAAACTTTGAAATTAAAAATAAAATTTAAAAATTAATGCTAATTCAAAATATTAAAAAGTAAACAAAACTAATATAAATGACAAAAACAAACATTACTAAAGCTTAAATTATAATGAAAACGGAAAATATAAAAGCTAATTTAAAATGTTAATAAAAATTATAATACATTTTTTTAATTATTTTCGGTTTTATCAAATTTAAAAAAGTTAATTAAAAATAAAATTACAAAAGCACAAAACAAATTTGTAACAAAAGTTACTAAAACTGAAAATATACAAAATAAAAGCCAATTCAAAATATTAATCAGCACTTTAATACAGCAGTATATAAATAATATTAAAATAACACTGCTGAGCTCATTCAAGGGAAATGAACTAAATAAAAAATACAAAACAGCAATGATGTAGGAAAACAAGTTATTTTTCTTTGGTTTTAAAGAAAACAGTTGTACTATTAGTAGAAAAAGAATGTAAACAGGAAGGAAACTGTTATATCCTATCGCTTGCACATACAACTGATGCCTGGTTCAGATTACACGTAGGGTGTCGTGGGGATTCGTAAACGATAACGGTCTTCGGGACGCAAGATTCGATCGTTTCATCTCGTATAGTGTGTCATAGTGGACGACAACTGACGCCGCGTCTGCGAAATGCAAATGAAAAAAATAAAATAAACTTGCCTTGCGATGCTTCACGACATCACCATAAAAAGACTAGCATGTTTAATTTTTTTTTCAGTCCTCCACGACAGGTTCCGTCAAGAGTGAGTGTGTGTGTGAGTGTGAGAGTGTGTGTGTGTGTATGTAGGCTATGTGTGCGAGTGAGTGTGCGAGTGAGCGAGAACGAGTGTGTGTAAGTGAGTGTGTGCGTTTGTGTGTGTGAGTCAGTGCGTTTGTGTATGTAGGCTATGTGTGCGAGTGAATGTGTGAATGAGCGAGAGTGAGTGTGCGTGTGTTGTGTGTGTGTAAGAGAGTGTGAGAGAGTGAGTGTGTGAGTGAGTGAGTGTGTTTGAGTGTGTGTGAGAGTGCGAGTGAGTGAGCGAGAGTGAGTGTGCGTGTGTTGTGTGTGTAAGAGAGTGTGAGAGAGTGAGTGTGCGTGTGCGTGAGTAAGTGAGTGAGTGCGTTTATGTGTTTGAGTGTGTGTGAGAGTGCGAGTGAGTGAGCGAGAGTGAGTGTGCGTGTGTGTTTGTGTGTGAGAGAGTGCGAGTGAGTGAGTGTGTGTGCGTGTGTGTGTGTGTGTGTGAGTGTGTTTGTGTGTTTGAGTGTGTGTGAGAGTGCGAGTGAGTGAGCGAGAGTAAGTGTGCGTGTGTGTGTGTGTGTGAGAGAGTGCGAGTGAGTGAGCGAGAGTGTGCGTGTGTGAACCAGGCATTAAGCCCCTCCCCTGAGCCCCTCCCCCATACACACATCATCACATGGGCGTGGCCTCGTGACCTCCCACTATAACAGGCGCAAATAGCAGACCAATCAATGTTACCATTTCCCCCTGTGTGTGTGTGTGTGTGTGTGTGATGGGGCGTGACCTCACCTCTGTAAGGGTCACAGACTCTAGTGGCCCCTACTGAGTGAAGGACAATAGCAGGCACTGGAGGAATTTGCTGTAATCCTCTATTGGGGAAGGATCAGAGCGGATGGGCCGCTACTAAAATGCATCTACTCTCGTTTCGGATTATGTCCATTCATGTGGACAGGTCAGAGTGGATCCTATTGGTCAAGTTAAAATGCGTGTCATAGATGACATTTGCATGCATTATTCATTTAAGATCCAAAAAATGAAAGTTTACCTAGCGTCTTGCTGGCATGGTCAGGCCCGGGCACAACGGCCTCACCTGTGATGTCATCCGTCTGACAAGACTTCTCATTGGATGAGGTCGAACAGGCTTCGGACACAGTTTCCTCCATCTCTAAACCACTTCAGATGTGCCTCTGTGGAGATGGAGAGAACAATAAACTCTTAAATGTACTGAAGAGAGGAGTTACAGCATGATGTACTGACAAACACCTCGAAATCCAGCTGAAAAGACAATAAAAGACAATGATCAAAGACATACATCATTTTTCTTTAAATTGGCTTTTTTGTACACACACTCTCACACTCACACGCACACTCTCTCTCACACACACACAGATATATAAATGTATAAACATATTAGCAGAAGGTTTTCATTTGATTGATTAGATTATATTTGTGAAAATATTATATACCTGTGTATTTTGCATGGTTTATTTTGTAGGGAACACCTGTGCAGTGCTGTTCGTTAGGAAGTCGGTTTGGATAACAGCATGTATTAAATCAATAAATGTCAGTTTTATGCAACTATAATTATTAAATTGCATGTATAATGCTGAATGCATGTTTATTAAATGTAAATACGGTTTACCAGTCTATATGCAGTGTCCTTTATAATGCATGTTGTTTATGATGATTGCAACTATAATTTATGTTTGTTTCATTCCTGTTCTGAACGGCAATAAATTAAAGGATTTCTTGTGGAATGAGGGGAACTAAAATACATGTTCATAATGTTTCGTTTTATTAGCTTGAATTTTACATTATTTCTAAATGTAATAATTAAATCTGATTGACACATCTTATCTGTGGGGGTTTTCAATTTGTATAGATTTTTATTGCATCTATCAGTATGTTTGTTCATCATAACTTTGCTTTAACGCACTGAACATGCATCTGTCTGTTTATCTCCATCCCTGTCTATTTCAAAACACTTCCCTTTGCTTTTGAATTACAAATATCGGTTGTATAAGATCCTACACAAACACACTCACTAACAGTGAACCCTCAGACTGAAGCCCATGTGAAGAGAGCCATCAAACACCACTCACTGACACAATGTTATTGAAATGTGGCAGCAATTGGCAGCGTAATGTAATAAGATGAGTGCTTTTTCATGGCTGGATGATTTCAAACTACTTATACTGATAAACCGTTGGTCTAATATAACTAGCTAAATGGAAACAAACAAACAAAATCTCACAAAAAGTCCCCACACATGTGAACTTAAGAAAAAGAACAATAGAACTGGAATTTCTTTAAAATACATGAGGATAAATTTAAAGTGCAATGTCTAATCTGTTCTTTTCCTCATAATGAAAGTGAATATTGATCATGATTTTCATGGTGAATTTCAATTAATCAATTCAGGTCAGTTTCTCTAACAAAGCTGTGCAACACGAGAAGGCTTGGAATACAACAAACAAATCATACACAATACATTTATGATGTTTTATGGTGCTCTTTTTGTCATTTTTGGAGCCACTTTCACTGTATGTAAAAGAGCAGCAGGAACATTCTGCTAAACATCTGCTTTTGTGTTCCACTGAAAAACAAACATCATACAGGTTTGGTTTCTCTAAGTGTCGCCCTCTGCTGGAGTTTGGTTGAAAAACAACAACAAATGCTCTGTCTTGACAATAACTGAAGGTTGATGCTTAAAAGTAAATAAAAGCCACTTTTTTCAGACAGACAGATAGATAGAGACACATTAATGTTCATTCTATAATAGATTTACTAATGTGTACTACACACTTTTTCCTAAGAATTAAAAATAAAAATTTTCATTTTGTATTTCAATGAAAATTCAATAATAAAGATCATACCAAACTTAGTACTTTATGAAACAACTGAGAAAAAATAAATTCTAATATCAAAATTCATTGCCAGCTAATTCATCAATCGATTTCTGCATTAAACGTTTATGCTTAATTAAATGTTTTGATATACGTTTTTTAATAATAGGCCTTTATCACAGTCCGCGTGTCGTCACATCCGCCTCCGATTAGCAGCGTAAAGGAATTTCCACCTTTGAATTATGATTAACCGTCACCCATTATTGTCTACAATATAATGCTATCCAATCAATGCACTCAAACATGGAGGATATGACTCGTTTAAGATGATCATCAAACCAGTTATTTTTAAATAAGCGTCTATGGGCTGGAAATATTCCTTTATTTAAACAACTTCAAATTGATCTAAATATTGATGATTGCATCGTAAAGTAAGTGCATGGAAAAAGTGCAAACATTATTGTTTAATATAAGATTTCCCCAAAACTTCAATCCTCCCAAAATAGACGTTGGTCATAATTAAATATTTTAAACTTTGTCTAATTCTAATGCTCTTTAATGTGATATGGTGTTTGTATTGTATTCTGTCAGTTATGTAATAAAATAAGGTGATGAGACTGTGAAGTATTGCGCATACACGTACGAAATGTGCATCTGAATACTGTGAAACCTTTTTCACAATACTCAATTAATGATTGTAAACTGAAGTTGGTGTGTTTAGAAGAAGTATCTGTTCTAAATATTACATAAATAAAACACAACAATCCCGTACTATGGGTAACGCATTACAAGTAACATTACTTATGTAATCAGATTACTTTTTCAAGTAACTAGTAATGCATTACTTGTGGATTTATAACAAAATATCTGAGTTACGTTTTTAAATAAGTAACTCGAGTTACTTTGTTTTCCCATGTATTGACCGACAGCTCTCCTGTCCTCATGTTGAGAAGAATCGGGAGTAAAACAAACAAAAACAGTGTAACAAACTCAGAATAATGCAAACCTGCAATAATTCAAATGTTAAATAACACAAATTTACTTTATGTATTTAACCTGTTAGCCTGCAACCCCACTTTTGAAAAATCCCCAGAAATGGCATACCCAAACTGAAACAGATACAGTTCATGAACCCTTTGTACTAAAAGCACAAGTATGATCTCATTTGAAAGCTGACACCTGGTAGTTGATTGTAAATGTAGAATTAATTATTATCATAATGAAAAAAATGTTATAAATAGCTTCAAAGTTTTGTTAAGTTATTAGAAATGTTTTTTTATGAAACATCTTCATGAAAATAAAATTTAAGTTGGCATTGTAGCAATCTAGAAATGCACTGCAGCTAAAGCCACATGTCTGACCATGTTATATTTAAAATCTGAAGATGACAAGTCTAAAACTCTGTATTTAGTTAAATGTTTTTCAAGATCATGTCATATGACTTTATTTTGATTAGACTCTAAAATGCAAACTGATGTTTATTGTCATGTTCTAAGCATCTATTCAGTCTATTGTCTCTATTGTTTTGTGGTGCAAACGAGCCCCATTCAGTGTCAGTCTCCCCTGCACACATTCACACCTCTCCGGCCTGTTTATGGCTCTAAATATGCTTTTCTTTTGTCTGCATTATAATTACTAACGACTGGCTATTCACGCTGTTTCAATCCCTCATTTCTTTTATCAAAGTTCAAACTTCACATTTGAAACTTTATCAAATGCCCTTCTTGAAAAAAATAAACATTTTAGTAAGCATTCCTATTTAGAAAAAAATCATAAAAATAACAGCTAACGTTATGTGGCAGGTGCACCTAGAGCTAGCATGTTAGCTTAGCACACCATCAATACACGACAATTTATGAGATTAACACCATGTTTGTGCTCCAAACTTACTTTATAGCGCAAGTAGAGTGTTTTAAATAACCTTCTGTGATCTGATTTGGCTTTAGATTAAAAAATCAGACAGAAAATATATTAGTTTATAGTATTCTGCACGATGATAAAGTCTATATCGATTAGCATTACATTATACATATAATCTATTATTATGAAAATACCTGACATGGCTCGAAGAACACAGGTAAATCAAATATCATTGCAAGCATGTTTATTGTCTTCAAAACATCTTTATCTGCATGTTACAGCGATCTCTGGAAGCTTTGTTTTTGTGTCAGAACTTCCTGTAATGTCACATGATATGGCTCTTCTTCGTGTGTTCCATATATGGACTAAATGTGCACAGGGCGCCCTCAGGCTGCCAGTATGGATTGAAAACACAGTACATCTGAGTATCCAGCGCTCATAATGATTACATCGGCCCATTTGGGTATAAATTCAATAAATATTATTTCTGTCTATATAAATCTGACGTAAACCTATGAGAATCTATCAATATTTCTCCAAATCTGCACATTTTTGAGCTAAAAGCCCTGAGAGACGTTGTTTTGTCAAGCGCTGTCATGACGACCTCACGGGAGTTTTTTTCTGAATGAGAGTGGCTGACGCTCATAATTCATATTAAAGGTATCGACTCATTTTTTGATCACATAACTCCTGACACAAATTAAGACATAACTGTCACTATAAGTTTCTCAGAATACAATAGTTGTCAAATACTGAAACTTGAGTCTTATATCTTTTTAATGATGTATAGTTTGTCAAGATAATAACTTTAAATCTGATAGTAACTTTGAACTATTTAAACAAAAAAACGCTTCAGTGCGCCGGCGCTCTGGCAACGGTTAACAGGTTAATCTCACTTTATTAACCAATTTCTTTGTTGCTGACCTTCGATAGTAATAGGCAAAAATTACTTTAGATAAACATTGCATTTGTGTTTCACTATTTTGCTGAAGTAACTGTTGAACTTTCTTCTCTTGCGTCCTATTCTTCTGCAGAACAGCTGAAGGTTTGTTTGAGTTGCGCCCTCTACTGTACAGGAGTGAATTTGCATTTCCTTCAGCCTGAGGCTTATTCATTTCTCTTTTGGTGTGAAAGGGCCAAAAACATAACTTTTTTTATTGTTTAAAAATTCACGTAATGCATTACTTTCCATAAAGAGTAACTAACACCATTTAGTTACTTTTTAGGGAGGGTCACGATATAGTAATGCATTCTTTTTATAAGTAACTTTCCCCAACACTGGTCGTTACATCATGTTATGTCTGCCTATTCTCTAACATTTTCACTTAAAATCACCTGAAGACTGCTAGTCCGAAAACTCAGTCAAAAGTGTGCAGTGAGTTGTTCTGCAATACTGTGCTCAAGTATGATCTTTGAGAATATGTACTTGAGTGCTATAGAAAATTGAAATCTTGCATTTACAGTCAGAAACCAGCTGACAATCACTTTATGAACATCTGTCTTCAAATGTTAAACACCTATAAAATCAGCTTCTGGTGAGTTTAATGCTGTTTTCATGTACCAGTTTCAGATAAACAACTGGTTTGTCCAAGAACCCTTCATATTGAGGACATTCAGAAATGGTAATTAAACAAGTTGCTTTTCAACGCTATAATTGCATTAAACTAACTTCTAAATGACTAAGTAGAAACGTTTTAGCATGTTTTTGGCCGGATACTTTGACTTTTGTTTGAGTTAAAATGTTGTCACGCTATCCAAACGGCCACTTGAACATATTTTTTTCAGTATTTTTAAAACCTCATCCACAATCTGAAACTACCAAAGTTCACAATGACGAGCCAGACACAAGGAAGAACCACATACAACGCGTTTTTAACCCCACAAAGGACGATTTACGCATATGAAAAAGCATAAACACGTAATCAAACACGGAAAATAAACTTTACAGCACATCAACATCCAGCCGCGCGGAACCGAACCACAGGCACGCGCTGCGCTTTGCTCGTCATTGCGCGCGGCGCTGGAGAGCCTCGCGCCATTGCGCGCGCTCTCTTGACTCACACATGACCAATATCACAACAAAACACAAACAGTGTTGCTAACAACAGTCATCCGCATCTAATAAACTAGTTACACCTTTTATAATCACGTGCGGAATCGAACCGAACGTCTCTTCGCCATCCACAGGCTGAATAACAAAACCATGACGCCATTTTCTGCAAAACAACCGCGTTCGGGGAGGAAACGCGACGCTTTTGCGCGTTTAAAACGCACGTAACCCGCTTCATCAAAGGTCGCGAAGCTTAAACGAAGCTTTTAGGTGTTCTTACCGATATAATGCGCAGATTCCCGGAAGATACTTCGACTCTACGAGCTCTTGGATGATGTGTGACGCCTCCGCGCGCATGAATGTGAGTCTCCAGCACATGCACGTGCCCTGCTGAGCAAACACTGGAGATCTATCAGGGTCCGTGACCTAGTGCTTAAAGATCCGGGCTGGACCGAGAAGCTCGGGGGTTCGAGTCGCTATCACCAATCGACACATTTAGCTACAACATTTGATCAGACTATCACACTAATGTCAGTGCAAATAAACGGACTTAAAGCAGTTTAAAAGTTTAACCTTTCTAAAAAAGAAAATTTCTGGCAATAGTGACATTTTAACTGTTTTAGAGGTCATTCTAACTCAAAAAGTTTGTTTATAAATGTAAAAAAGTTCGTTCTTTCCATATTTTTATTATTACTTTTTTATTGCTTTAATAGCCTAGTATAAAAGTTATATTTAAGTTAATTACAAGTTATACGTACTACAATAAAGTAATTTTTCTTATTAGTATGGTTAATGAACCATTGAAGGTCAGCAGCAAAGATATTGCTTAATAAAGTGAGATTAAATGCATAAAGTATACTTTTTAAATGTAGTATATTATTGTAGGTTTGTGTTATTCTGAGTTTTTAGCTGTTTTTATTCATTTTGTGGAATACTAAATGTGTTTTTGTTCAAGTGAGATGAATAAATGCCTGTTCACATTTAGTCTAAAACTACAAATAATTACATAGTATCGATATAAGAATATACTATTTGTAGGCTACTATATTATTATTTATTAGAGATAATATATAAATAAAAATGATCAATATTTAGATTAATCGAATCCGAATGGAATGTAAAAAAAAAAAAAAAGTGATTATAAACTGGCAATGCCAAGTAAACTTCTGACCTGTCCTCAGGTGCTGGGTTGTTGCGTTGCTAGGATACCACCACCCGGGATTCGCGCGTAAAACTTGTTTATATGAGCACAGCTGCAAAACTGTTCATCATAGACAGACAGACAGACAGATAGATAGATAGATAGATAGATAGATAGATAGATAGATAGGACAGATGGATGATGAATGGATAGATAAATAGAATGACAGACAGATACAACCATAGATAGAATGATAGACAGATAAATAGAATGAATGATTGATTGATAGATAGATAGATAGATAGATAGATAGATAGATAGATAGATAGATAGATAGATAGATAACAGGGCTTTGTTCTTGAAGACAGTGATTCTTCTGTAAGAATAAACACTAAATAAATAAACTCTCGACACAGACACTTGAATACAAATCAAGAACGCAGGCAAGCAGGTAAGAAAAATGTATTTCTGTAACAGCTGAAATGCAAAATATCATCAAACCCGAAAATACACATCTATATCATTGAGAACACATGGGCCAACAGGACACACACTGTATAAAGGACACGGGAATGAGAGAAATGCCTCTGATGAGTCCAGGTATAAAAATAAGGCCTTAGAAATCTTTACAATTGTTACGGCTGGGTCACACTGAAGCACTGAAGGTGTCGCTATAATACATACGCATCACGCAAGAGTAAAGGGTGGAAATAACCTCAATAACAGGGCTGATTGTGCAGTGTTATGACAAACCACCTATTTAGCAATGGCATTCACTAATAATGGCAAAGTAGTAGACTGCACACATGCAACAATATCAGTAGACAAACTGAACCGATCAGACTTACTGTATGGAGAACATTACAGAATTAATTCATATTGCTTCAGGCGTTTTCCTTTAGATGGAAGCAAGCGGAGTGTCTTTCTCTTTTACAGAAAAAAACAAACTGCGCGTTTGAGATCAATGTGTAACCGAGAATGTAGCTTAAAATACAATCATTCTAATTAAACCATCTGACAGTTATAATCTATGGAAGTTTGTTTCCGCCACAGAATAAAAATTTAAGAGACTTTTTTCCTCGCACTTTCGAGTTTACATCTCACAAAGAATTGTGTGACATACTCACAATTGTGAGTTAAAGTTAGAATTGCGAGATATAAACTATTGCAAGTTATAAAGTCTGAATTGCGATTTATAAAGTCAGAAATGCGAGTTATAAAGTCAGAAATGCGGGTTATAAAGTCAAAAATGCAGGTTATAAAGTAAGAATTGCGAGTTAAAAAATCAGAAATGCGAGTTATAAAGTCAGGATTGCGAGTTAAAGTCTGAATTGCGAGTTATAAAGTCAGAAATGCGAGTTATAAAGTCTGAATTGCGAGTTATAAAGTCAGGATTGCGAGTTATAAAGTCAGGATTGTGAGTTAAAGTCAGGATTGCGAGTTATAAAGTCAGGATTGCGAGTTAAAGTCAGAATTGCGAGTTAAAGTTAGAAATGCGAGTTATAAAGTCCGAATTGGGAGTTAATGTCTGAATTGCGAGTTAAAGTCAGAAATGCGAGTTATAAAGTCTGAATTGCGAGTTATAAAGTCAGGATTGCGAGTTATAAAGTCAGGATTGCGAGTTAAAGTCAGAAATGCGAGTTATAAAGTCCGAATTGGGAGTTAAAGTCTGAATTACGAGTTATAAAGTCAGAAATGTGAGTTGTAAAGTAAGAATTCCGAGTTAAAGTCTGAATTGCGTGTTATAAAGTCAGAAATGCGAGTTATAAAGTCAGGATTGCGAGTTAAAGTCAGAAATACGAGTTATAAAGTCAGGATTGCGAGTTAAAGTCTGAATTGCGAGTTATAAAGTCTGAATTGCGAGTTATAAAGTCAGAACTGCGAGTTATAAAATCAGAAATGCGAGTTATAAAGTCCAAATTGCGAGTTAAAGTATGAATTGCGAGTTATAAAGTCAGAATTGCGAGTTAAAGTCTGAATTGCGAGTTAAAGTCGGAAATGCGAGTTATAAAGTCAGAATTGTGAGTTATAAAGTCCGAATTGTGAGTTATAAAGTCCGAATTGAGAGTTATAAAGTCAGAATTGTGAGTTATAAATTCAGAATTGCAATTTATAAATTCAGAATTGCAATTTATAAATTCAGAATTGCAATTTATAAAGTCAGAATTGCTAGAAAAAAGTCAGAATTGTGAGAAAAATTGTTTTGTCCTGTGGCAGAAACAAGCTTAAATAAAAAAAAAAAGCAAAATAAAAAAAACAGAATTATATAAAAAATATATATATAAATAAAAATTGCACTGCTATGCCATGGTAACATTCATTCATTTCTACAAGAGGGATGTGTATACAATAATAATACTTCATACAGTTACAGTTCAACATTATTGATGAACTGTAGTGCACAGTTTTTTGTGGCACTACTGGACCAAAACAAAGAGCCATAACATCAATAAGAGAAACAGGGGTTCAGATCATAAACATTACAATTGCAATCCGAGTCATTCAGTTTACTTAACTGGCTTTTCTGAAAAAATATATTATTGTGTCAATAATTCTATAGAATAATCTCTAATGATTGATGTGCAATGGGAAAAGGCAAAACACGTAACGAACATCCTCTGATCCCAGGCCGTTTTCTCTCTTCGGCGTGGATGGATTGGAGAAACTCCACATGGAAGCACTTCTTCACCCATAAGAGATGGTGCTGAAGGGATCCGGGTTGGTTTCTAGCTCTGGTTCGCATTGGCATCAAGGCAACACGGTAAAAATCCTACATGTTTTTTTTTTTGGGGGGGGGGGGGGGTCACAGCAAACAAGAAGCTGGCTTTCACAGAGCGTATCGTCTTTGCACAGTCGAAACAACTATACATGATTCATATATCAATACTTTCATAAATAAAACTGAAAAGTGCACAAAAAAAAAGGTCTTTACAGGAGTTGTCTCTTTGAATATTAGTATTCTTATGCTTGCGATGAAGACCTTCTCAGAGACGAAGCTCAGATTGTAAATTATGATAAAAAGCTTTGGGAAACCTGTTTGGAAAGAATCATAATTTTCTATTTGGTGAGGTTAGTGGCGCAGAAATTACACACTTCACCTCTGACGTCAACATGAAATATTCAGTGAGATTCATCCGTACTTCTTTTTGTAAAAAAATCGGTCATGATGTGCCGTTATATTTATTTTAATGCATGAGACCAGGGACATGTTCACTACTAATTTAAAAAAAATATGTTTTTGAAATAAGTCTCTTTTGCTCATCAAGGCTGCATTTATTTGATCAAAAATACAGTAAATATTGTGAAATGATATTATAATTTAACATAGCTGTTTTCTATGTGAATATATAGTAAAGTGTAATTTATTCCTGTGATCAAAACTGAATTTTCAGCATCATTACTCCAGTCTTCAGTGTCACATGATCCTTCAGAAATCATTCTGATATGATGATTTGCTGCTCAAGTAACATTTCCGATTATTATATCAGTGTTGAAAACAGCTTAATATATTTGTGGAAACCTTGATTCTGTGATAAATAGAAAGTATATAAATGTCACTTTTTGATCAATGTATTGCTAAATAATGTTTCTTTGAGAAGGTCTTCATTTCAGGTGGTTAAACATTAAAAGGTAAGATACACATATTGACCTCATGACATCTTTAAAAAATAAAATTGGCAACAGACCTCGGCCGACTGCCAATACTGGCTCACTGCAATGTACCTTTCCTCTAGAAAACTGTGGGTACATCATCATTTCAGTTAGTATTCCTTTAAAAAATAATCCGAGAGTGATTATTAAATGGGACGAGCGAAGAAACGTTCGTCCCTTTCGTTTTTAGGTCTATGAAGATAAATCTGACTGAGGAAGATCGAAACCACTAAATCCTTGAACCTCTGAGAGATGCTAACAATAAATACAACAAAAAAATATATATAATAAAAGATATGTACACACATTTCCAACAATAGGGACTCAATAATACTTAAAACTTTGAAAATAGCATACAAATATACTTCTGCTCAACGTGTGAAGCACTAAACAGGTCGGTTAGAAAATTAATAAAGACGATAAATTATTATACAAAATTCATCACCGGTTAAAGTTGCTTTACAACATGAGTACGACTCCTGACTTTTTTAAATCCACAAAACACCTTTGTGTCAAAAAACAAACACTCAAAAACCTAAATTCATCCAATTTAGAAAAATACAACTTGCCAAAAAAAAAAGAAAAAAAAAAGCGTCTGTAAAATATTCCCTTGGTAGTTTTTCCCCTCCTTTTGTGTAGTTCAGGCATGAAATTAAGTGCACTTTAGATTGACACGGTTGAGTCTGAAGGGGTTTCCCTTCATCCACATGAAAACCAAAATAAAACTCCATATGTGTATCGCTGAATGTCTGAAACTGGTTAAATCAAAAGAATCTGAATCTATGTGAAACTGAAGTTCGTGAATATCGTCATTCCAAAGGAAACGAGAGATAGACTTTATCGTCCATAAAGTCTCCAATGACGGGTTTATTCCTAATGCGGAGTGGAAGAAGCCCTGTAGGGAAGAAGGCAAACGCAGAGACTCAACCGTCGAGCGCTCAGAGGCAGCGGTGGGGTAAAGGCAGGACAGACGGCCCTCAGGAACCACAGGATCTCCCTCCAGCGTCAGTGAGGGACCTTGGGCTGCAAAAGAGGCTGCTGGTTAGTATCGCAATATAAAAATGCAACAATATGTATCGTGGATAGTGACAAAATATATTGGGTATAGTTCACGCGTATAGTCAAGTGTGAGAAAAAATTCAAGTGTACAGAGTTTTAGTGTCAGTACTACATTAAACTACAATATATAATGTATAATGAATATTTGTGTGTCCTGATAACTAAACACTAAAACAACTTTTTTTAGTAAATGATCTGTAAGAATGGAGCTTCATAAATGCTGTTCATTGATTCGAGTACATGTTTTGACATTTTTATGGAGCGAATTATGTGCCATAATTAAACAAACAAATACAGCATTTTGCAAACAAACTCGATCTGCTTTGCAAAGGAAAAATCGACTCACAAACAAACAGAAAGCAATGTTCAAGTACAAAGGTCAATTTGTGCGAAAATGCAGTGGAGTAACAAATATGTATTGTGTTTTGCAAATATAAATAAATGAGCCTAGACAATATTTCACAAATAAATACAAATCATCCTACAAATTGCATGTAACCTTTGAACAAATACCAAATCTAGTGCATACAAATGCATATCTGTCTGTTTTGATTGTGAGACACTTGGCTTTTTATGAGATCTCTCGGCTCGATTTTCTCACAAATGTGTCCAGGCAGATTCTCTCACAAATGCAGTTGAGCAACTTCCTCTTCTAAAACAGTAGATGGCGCTAAGATAGGGGATTAATTTAAAACTAGTCTCCCAGGAGAAGCACTGATTTGAAACGCGTGCTTGCCTTTGCCTACAGCTGAGGAAAATGAGCGATGAACAGGTGAGTTTCTATCTTACTGTATCTATAATTTACCTTTTTGAGGTTTTCTTTTGCAAAATGTTATTACATATATAGACAGAAATCCACATTAGCACTTCACTCTCTCTAGGATAGAGGAAGAAAGCTCTGCCATCATATGTTGCTTTTTTACATTTTTGTAAAAACGTTACATTTACTGAACGAGTCTATTTCTTTTGTTCTCCATATGAGTTCTCCAATGAGAACATTTAATTTAATTGAAAGGAGGGTCCCACTTATTTATTTATTTAGTTGGAATTCAGTCAGCTTAACTGTTAATGTAAGAAAAAAATGAATGAACAAAACACACAATATACAATTGTTTCTTAACTTGCCTCTGACATGCAGTGCCCAAATTTATTTTGGACAGACAAATGAAACCCTCCTTTCAATTAAATGAAATGTTCTCATTAATTTATGGAGAATGAAAGAAATAGACTTGTTCAGTGTAGACATAATCACTAATTTAGTCATTTCGCACGCATCCGATAGGAAAAATGTAAAAACAACATTATGATGACAGAGCTTTCAGTTTATAGATTCCTCTATCCTAGAGTGAAGTGCTACTAAGTACTAATGTGGATTTCTGTCTAGATATGTAATAACATTTTGCAAAAGAAAACCTCAAAAAGGTAAATTATAGATACAGTAAGATAGAAACTCACCTGTTCACCGCTCATGTTCCTCAGCTGTAGGCAAAGGCAAGCACGCGTTTCAAATCAGTGCTTCTCCTGGGAGACTAGCGCTACATTAATCCCCTATCTTAGCGCCATCTACTGTTTTAGAAGAGGAAGTTGCTCAACTGCATTTGTGAGAAAATCTGCCTGGACACATTTGTGAGAAAATCGAGCCGAGAGATCTCATAAAAAGCCAAGTGTCTCGCAATCAAAACAGACAGATATGCATTTGTATGCACTAGATTTGGTATTTGTTCAAAGGTTACATGCAATTTGTAGGATGGTTTGTATTTATTTGTGAAATATTGTCTAGGCTCATTTATTTATATTTGCAAAACACAATACATATTTGTTACTCCACTGCATTTTCGCACAAATTGACCTTTGTACTTGAACATTGCTTTCTGTTTGTTTGCGAGTCGATTTTTCCTTTGCAAAGCAGATCGAGTTTGTTTGCAAAATGCTCTATTTGTTTGTTTAACTATGGCACATAATTCGCTCCATACATTTGGGTTTAAAGTGTTTTAATTCTACAATATATGGTGTAAAAACGTCTGAGTGCTGCCTTCTTCAGGTTGAACGGTGGCTACTGCAGTTGAATTTTCCTATTGGAAGTTGTGGTGCCCTCTGACGTCAGAGGTACCAGCTGACCACGCCCTTCCCTACAGAGAGATGCGTGTCAGGTGCACGCCCCCCTCCCCCCTCCTCTGGGCTCTGCCCACTTTTCCAGCATTTTTCAAATATTGCCAGTGGGTGGAGTCAGGCTCTGACCAGGGGTTTAGTTACCCTTTAACTCAGAATATGATCAAGATTGCGTAGGTGGATGTGTTCGGGGAATTTGGCTGTTAAAACTATAACATTTAAAGCCACTTAAATGAACGAAATGACTCGAAAAAAAGATTTGTTTATTTTGATGAACGAGATCGAATAAGAGAGTCAGTAAAATTATCCGAACTTCCCATCACTAGTAAGGATGCATTTGGACATGGTGTTGCTGAAAAGAGTCTGTTTCACCTGTGTGGAGAGGACGCTGTGAGTCGCTTCGACTGACGACTTCCTGAATATCCCATCCAGTGCTGTGGGTTTGGTGCTTTTACTGGGTTTGTGGCTCGATCCAGAGCTCTTCCTCTTCTTCCCGTCAGAGGTGGTGTAGGGCAGTGAGTTGTGAGCCGAGACGGCCCCGTGATCCTGCGGGAGCGACAGATCCACACTGCCGAACCGCGGCTTGACCCGCACGCTGAGGCCGGCCGTCCCGTTACTAGAGGTGGAACAATACAGTATATCGTATCACAATATATCGCAATACAAAAATGCAACAATATGTATCGTGGATAGTGATAATATATATCGTGTATAGTTCACCCAAAATTAATATTACTGTGTAAGAAGTGCTACATTAAAGGGATAGTTCACCCAAAAATGAAAATTCTGTCAGTAATTACTCACCCTCATGTTGTTCAACCCCGTAAGACCTTCGTTCATCTTCAAAACACGAATTAAGATATTTTTGATTAAATCTGAGAGCTGGATCACTCCTCCATAGGCTTCTAAGGGATTGAAACTTGTTCTCCGAAAAGTTATTAAAGACATCGTTAAAATAGTCCAAGTGACTACAGTGGCACAATCTTAAGTTTATCAAGCGACGAGAATACTTTTTGTGCGCAAAAACAAACAAAAATAACGACTTTATTTCAACTATTCATTTCCTTCTCTGTGGGCCTCGAGTGAGTTAGCGTAGTGTGATTCCGTAGAGCTACGTCACACGTAGGCTCACTATTGGCCGACGCTGGTCATGTGTGTGATGCGTGTGACGTACAACACAGAAACACTACGCTATTACACTAGTGAACTCACTCGAGGCCCACAGAGAAGGAAATGAATAGTTG
Organism: Gila robusta; assembly: GCA_030770095.1. Taxonomy (NCBI): domain Eukaryota; kingdom Metazoa; phylum Chordata; class Actinopteri; order Cypriniformes; family Leuciscidae; genus Gila; species Gila robusta. The sequence goes on from JAVALU010000705.1 coordinate 149,266, forward strand.
AAATAAAGTCGTTATTTTAGTTTTTTTTTGCGCACAAAAAGTATTCTCGTCGTTTGATAAACTTAAGATTGAGCCACTGTAGTCACTTGGACTATTTTAACGATGTCTTTAATAACTTTTCGGGGAACAAGTTTCAATCTCCTAGAAGCCTATGGAGGAGTGATCCAGCTCTCAGATTTCATCAAAAATATCTTAATTTGTGTTCTGAAGATGAACGAAGGTCTTACGGGGTTGGAACAACATGAGGGCGAGTAAATACTGACAGAATTTTTTATTTTTGGGTGAACTATCCCTTTAAACTACTATATATAATGTTGAATATAATGTATAATAATGCATTTGTGTGTCCTGATAATGCCAAATGTCTGATGTTACCTGTAAAAAGTGCTACATTATTTTAAATATATCTCAGTGACCGAGTGAAAGCAAAATAATTCAGTATTTTCAGGTTCAGAATCATGAATATTGTTATTCTGGTGTCTGTATTGTCCTGTGCATTGGTTTTCCAGCACCAAGTCCAAGCATATTAATTTACACACACAATGTAATATCAAATTTAGTATTTTAATCAACAGTGCAGTTTTTGTTAAGCTTTTATCATATGTCTTGGACTATCGCAATAATATGGTATCGTGATATGTATCGAATCGTGACATGAGGGTATCGTTACCCGTTACTGATGTGCGGTGGGAGATGGTAGCTGTTCCCGCTTTTCCTGTAAGCCACTGATTCAGAAGCGGGAGGCGCTTTCCGTCTTTTGGGTCCCGGTCCTTCCCCTGAGGCTTTCGGTGTCCTGGCCGGTTTGTTCCTCTGCAGTCGGGGTCCGGGATGGGGTCCGGGATGGGGTCCGGGATCGGGGTCCCTGATGCAGAAAACACCAGCGCCGTTATGAGAGAGAGAGGAGGAGTACGAGAGCATCGAGACGCTGTCCACAGGAGCCGTGAGAAACGCTGAGCCCAGGGGAGAACCTTCAGATGAGCTCGTCATGCTCTCCACCGCTAGGGGGACTTTCCTGTGGCAAACAGGATATGACATCACCAGTCTGTGGTAGGAAGCTATGTGGCACGTTAACCTAAATAATGTGTGTTTACAGAGCGAAACAAAGCATTGTGTGCAATTACACAGCTTGACTCAAGCCAGTAACATTTCATTTGTTTCTGCCTAAAGTTAAGGCTTCTGAGACAAACCTAAAACAGCTGGGTCATATTTCACCCCCATATCAAAGAAAAAATTTAAAAATAATATTTTGCATACAGAAAATTGCTAACACTTTACAAAAAGGTTTCATAAGTTAACATTAGATAATGTTTTAACTAACAATGAACAAAACATTTATTCATCTTTGTTAATATTATACAGCCGTGTATTGTTTGTTCATGTTAGTTCACAGTGCATTAACTAATGTTAACAAACACAACTTTTGATTTTAATAATGCATTAGTAAATGTTGAAATGAACATTAATTTAAATTAATAAATGCTGTAGTATTGTTCATTCTTAATTCATATTAACTAAAGTAGTTAACTAATGAAACCTTATTGTTACCAGAAAATTAAATCTATTATTGGGATGCATTGCAATATTAATTTCATCAAGTTATATTTTTATAGCATTATTAAATATAATTTATATTTTAGGCTATATTATTATATTTAGGTTATATTATTATTATTATTAAACATTAACATTAAATTGTCAGATATTACTGAATAATAATTAAAATTATTAAAAAAATAAAATTGTAAATGTGCTTAACTGCCATGAAAATGTTTACTAATAATTATTTACTTTTATTATTAACAATCATATTTATGACATTCTTCAGTTTAATAATCTTAAAAAAACATTATAAATTATTATTAATAAAAATGTATGTTTAACCTCTTGTTTTAATAATGTATATTTATTTATAAAATTTTAGTATTATTTTCTTAATGCAAAATATTTTTTTCTTTAGTTTTTTGGGATGAAAGAAATTTATTGCATAAAGAAAATTCTTTTTTTGCGCCACAACAGTGTTCATGTGGTTATTTTTACGGCACTTAAATATAAGTCTTAATTTTGTTATTCATAATAAAAAAATAAAACATCAAAATAATGTGCAAATGCAAAATTATACTAAAAAGCCTTTATTTTCCTAACACACATTTTTTTTTTTTTTTTTTTGGGGTGAAATGCCACCCTAATATTTGAAAGCTTTTCTGAAATTCCCAGTGATGGAAAAACAAGTGGATCCACCCATAAATTCTCCCCCAATGTGTCCATAATAGCGCACGCAGACAGAGAAACGTGTAACTCGCCTCCACATGAGAGAGTTGACGTGTTTTTCCACCATGCAGTGAAGCGCCAGCCTGACCCGATCCCACCGTCTGTCGAACACGTAGTGACCTCTTCCCATCATCCGACTGCTGAACGCACAACACTAACACACACCAGCACAGACAGAGAATATGTTTCTCAGATTATATTACTTAAAGGGATAGTTCACCCAAAAATGAAAATTACCCCATGATTTACTCACCCTCAAGCGTGTATATGACATTCTTCTTTCAGACGAATACAATCGGAGTTATATTAAAAAATGTCCTGGCTCTTCCAAGCTTTATAATGGCAGTGAATGGCCGTTTCTGTTTTGAAGTCGATAAAAGTGCATTCATCCATTATAAATGAACTCCACACTGCTCTGATGGGTTAATAAAGGCCTTCTAAAGTGAAGCGATGCATTTGTGTAAGAAAAATATCCATATTTAAAAGTTTATTGACTAAAATAACTAGCTTCCAGCCAAACGAACATACGCAGTCTACTTAAGTCTAAAGCGCAACTTATGTGAGTAATGCGACGCACCGAAGTATACGCTACGCTACGTCACAAGTTGTGCAAGTTGCGCTTTAAAGTCCGGAATTTGTGTCCGAAATGTTCGCACGTTAAAAAATAAATACGACCTCACGTTATGTCAATCACGTTTACACACTGCCTATGAAACTTTTGTCCGTCATAAAAAATTCGGATCGGGTTCGATTTTCTGCGTTTTTCGCATCCGTAACAAGCATTTGAATTGTGTTTTGACAATTCAGAGCCACCGAATGACGGATACGAAAAAACGCATGCGAAAATTTCAGACTCAGTGTGCAAGGACCTTTAGGCATAAGTAGAATCCGTCGATTTAAGTTTTAAATATGGATATTTTTCTTACACGAACTCATCGCATCGCTTCAGAAGGCCTTTATTAACCCGCCAGAGCAGTGTGGAGTTCGTTTATAATGGATGAATGCACTTTGATGGACTTCAAAACAGAAACAGCCATTCACTGCCATTATAAAGCTGGGAAGAGCCAGGACATTTTTTAATATAACTCTGATTGTATTCGTCTGAAAGAAGAAAGCTAGACACCTAGGATGACTTGAGGGTGAGTAAATCATGGGGTAATTTTCATTTTTGGGTGAATTATCCCTTTAATGCTTATACAGCAATATAAAGGGTCCCAAAACACAACAGACAAACAGCTGTGCAATGATTAATGGTTTTGTTCAGCTCACGCTCAGGGGTTGTGGGTGTTGTGGAGAATAATGGCACATCAGCTTCTCGGTCTCTTCAGGAAGATCAGCTTCTCCTTCATCGCTGGACAGACGCGAGTCTCCGCTGACTCTCTGCCAGTCGAGCGCAGGTTCAGGAGAGCTGAGCACGACACCACACACTCTGCAGAGGAAGACATGATCATCTGAGATACCTTCTTTATTCATATGGCATATAACAGTCATTCAAAGTGTTCATCTCTCTTTAGTGTGTAATGTTGCTGTTTGAGCATGAAAAAGAGAGTTATTCTCTATATCAGTGTCAGTGTTTCTGAACTCCCTGAAACGCCTCCATTGTAGTCTTGAGTTTCTTCCGGGAACGAACACGTCACAATATTCCCTATTTAAATAAATAATACGCAGAATAAAGGGGCGGGGCCTGGTTGAGTTAGTTAGAAGTGTGTAAAACTGGTGGTTATGGTAAGGGGCGGGACATTTCCCAAACACACTGAAGGTGCTCAACCAATCACAACACACTGATCCAGCCGACCAATCAGAGCACAGTGTGCTTCATAGAGACAGTCACAGGAACTAAACAGAGCGTTACTGACAGACTGGGAAGAGAGGAGCTGCAACAATGGAGAATATGAGGGAAATAATCAACACTCAAGCAGGAAAACCTGTTTTAGTAGAGCCCAAAAACAACATCAAGACTTAAAAATACATAATAGGTCCTCTTCAAAAATCATAAAATAATCAAAACAGATGCATAAGGAATAAAAATAATAAAAACATCTGTTAGACTAGGGCTAAGCATTATACTGAATGTTCACGATTCACAGATGATTTTTCTGGCAATTTAAAATCAAGTAACGTGAATATTGCAATGATTTTAAAATGGACTTTTATTTGCCCATTAAGTTTCCTAAAAAAATTTTATTTTATATTTCATTCTTTTTTATCATTATTTATATATAATTTCACAATCTTTTCTTGTCCCAATTTAAACTTTAGTAGCAAAAATACAGATAAAGTTGGTAAATTTGATTCAATTCTGTGAATCAGTTCCAACGATTCATGTCAATGAATCAATTCTGAACTGAACGGTTCAAAATGCACCCTCACTAAAATGTTTTAGTATAAATATTTAGGAAAATATGGCAATTTATTGACATGTTAATATGTTGTTGCATATAAATAAAAAAGGATTGAATATCATGTGTTTATATATTGATAAACGGCATGTGAAACATCCCTTTATTGTTTTAACAACATTTTTACTGTTTTACTTCTTAAAGCAAATATTATGAACCTAACTGGCAACAATGGTTTAAATGATTATGTTAGTACTTTAGTATGGAAGTAGACTAATTCTACAATCAATGTAGTCGGCAGAACGTACCTGTGCAAGTGTGAATTGGCCAGCCTCAGTTTAAGAGTGGGAGTGGTCTTGCCATTGGTACAGCTTGCGGATTGGCTGGGTGCTGTGTCATGTGACTGTGTGACCTGCACTGATTGGCTGCCTGCTTGAACTTCCTTTTTTTGCCCCACCTCCTTCTCCTTCGCCCGTCCCTTATGCTCCGCTAGAAGAAAGTTAAAGTCTTTTCTCCGTCCTGGGACGGCTCGCCGGTGAGTCAAAGAGTGAGTCTAGAACATACATGATCAAACACATGTTATGAACACCAACACAGAGAACATTCAAATCAACAGATGTGATTATGAGTAATGGCACCAACCTTACAGGTTAACGAACGAGTGCACGGCCGCTTCGTCTCTGGGTCTAAAACCCCACAGTGTTTATTAGGATCAAACACTCGCCCTGTACAACAAAACACAGTGTGACTTTATATTGTTATTTTCAGCTAAATATCATTTATTTGATGTATTATATTGCATTAATATATTATGCACTATTTCTTAAAATGCAGTAATTATTTGTATCTTTTTGTATGTATGTGTATACATATACACACACACAAGTGTGTATATATATATATACTTGAAATATATATTTTATTTATACATATTATTATTTTATTTTATGATTTATATTATTTTACATTTTTTATTTATTATTGATATGTATTAGTATGTTATGTTGGTACATATCAAATAATATCTCAATATCAAATGATTCAATATGTGTTCATAAATTGTGGAAAACATGCCTTGATTAATTTAAATATTTAGTCTGTTTTACTTCTTAAAACAAATATTTAGAACCTCAGTGACAACATTTATTATATATATAGAGAGAGAAATTAATACTTTTCTTCAGAAAGGACGCATTAAATTGATCAAAAGTGACAGTAAAAACATTTATAATAATGCAAAATATTTCTTTTTTAATTAAAAGCTTTTCTCTTGAACTTTCAAAGAATCCTGAAAAAAATTAATCACGGTTTGCACAAAAATATGAAGCAGCAGTATGAACTGTTTTCAACTGTGATAATAATCATAATGTTTCTTGAGCATCAAATAATTATATTATAATGATTTCTGGAGGATCATGTGACACTGAAGACTGGAGTAATGATGATGAAAATTCAGCTTTGATCACAGGAATAAATTACACTTTACTATATATTCACATAGAAAACAGCTGTTTTACATTGAAATAATATTTCACAATATTACTGGGTTTGTTTTGTATTTTTAATCAAATAAATGCAGCCTTGGTGAGCAGAAGAGACTTCTTTTAAAAACATTAAAAATCTTACCAACCCCAAACTTTTGAACAGCAGTGTGTATATATATGTGTGTGTGTGTGTGTGTGTGTGTGCGCCTGTATATGCTTTGTGTGTGTGTGTGTGTGTGTGTGTGTGTGTGTAATGTATTTTTTTTAACGTATTAGATTATTGAGTATTTAGTTTCTCAACATGCTAATGTCAAAATGCATTGGAATCAATTTTGGAGTGTGTGTCACAGTTGAATATCTTGTGTGCAATGATCTCAGATCAGTCATTTCCAAGGTTTCTTCTCTTTTAGATGCGGCCTATGTGAACAGTAGACAGCGGAGAGACTCACAGAGAACATATTTCACAGCAGAGGTTTTATCTCTGAGAAACTGTGTCTCAGGCGGTTTCAAACACACTGATTACAACAGCCGAGGATCTGCCGGCCGAGAGCAGCATAAATCAAGCCGAGAGCCGAGAGCCGAGTAAACAACATACGGAGAGGGACGAGGAGACTAATCAGTGAGTTACGACTACACATTCATGCTTCCAGCGAACTCTACAAAACAGAAACCACAGAACTTGAGTTTGAAAACAGGTGACGGGATTTATTTCCTTTATTGCTTGTTCATCCTTTTGATTTGTGTTTTTATTTCTCTCTCCATATACACTATATACACCATTTTTTTTGTATTATTTTAAATTGTTATAGTATTTTTTAACATTTTAAAATTATTTTATTTTTACATTTCCAGTTTTCATTATTTTGTTGTGCTTTTTGTCATTTTTAATATTTATTCTATTTAGCTTTATTTTTTATTCCAGTAATTAATTTTAGTACTTTTATTTCAGTTATTAGCTAAGGCAACATTGCAACTTTTTGATTATTATTTTTTAAATATTTCTTTTTTTTTAATTTCAGCTTTATTTGAATAAACAAAAAATATTTTTAATAGTTTTAGTTAACAATAACAAAACAGCATAAAGCATACAGTAACAAAAAAAAAAAAAAGACTTCAAATTCCACTAGATAAAACGACTTTTCTTTATTGATGACATCACGAAGGCCATACAGGCAGAGGAAAATAATATTAACCAATAATATCAAAGCACAACCCTCTCCTATTCCAATCGAATCCTGTTGGAAGTTAAAAAGTGGTTTCCTACATTATTTCTAGTTTAATTCTTAGTTTCTCTAAAAAAAAAACACAAATTTCTTCATTTTTCTTCTCAAAAAATGTTTTCTACTCACCCGAAACTCTCCGAGGTCTCCCGCCTTTGGCTCCATTCTGCTGCTTCTTGTCTGGAGGAGAAGGCGGGACTATCGGTCTCCTGTCCAATAGGGATGGAGACGTGGAGGGCGAGGGGGCGGGGCGTTTCTCCAAGGGTGACCGTGACGGGCTGGGCCGCCTGTCAATCAGTGATGGAGGCGTGGTGGAGCGAGGAGTCCCGGGACCTCGGCCGTTCAGGAACTTCTCCTGGATCTTGTGAGATGCTGGTGACGTCGAGGAGGACTTGACAGGAGAGGAAGACGAGGAAGAGAAAGAAAGAGAAGAACTCGCTGTGGGAGACGAAGAGTTGACTTTGATGTGCTCCGATCTATTGAAACACGGCATCTTCTCCAGACTCACCACAGGTAAAGACACGCTACAGAACAGAAGATTGTGCATTTAAAAAACACAAAGTGTCACATTTTATTAGTCTAGCACAAGGTTTGGGACAAATAGACACACAACCGTTTAAAGGTTTGGGGTCAGTAAGATTTATTTTTTATTTTTATACTCATTCAGAAAGGGAGCATTAAATTAAATTGATTAAAAGACAATAAAGACATGTAAATTGTTACTAAATATTTATATTTCAAATTAACTTTCTATTCATCAAAGAATCCTGAAAAAAATTGTATCACAGTTTCCACAAAAATATATAATATAATAATAACAGCACAACTGTTTTCAACTCTGATAATAATCAGAAATATTTCTTGAGCATCAAATCAGCATATTAGGAGTAATAATGCTGATTATTCAGGTTTGATCACAGGAATAAATTACATTTCACAATATATTCACATAGAAAAAAGCTATTTTAAATTATAATAATATTTCACAATTTTTACTGTATTTTTGAACAAAAAAATGCAGTCTTGGTGAGCAGAAAGAGAAAAAAAATCTTACTGACTCCAAACTTTTTGTGTAAATATTCTAAACATTTATTTTGACTAACTGTGCCTATTTATATGTTGAATAATATTTTTTTCTAGATTTAGACATATTTCTCTAAAGTTCAATACATAAGGAACACAGCCAAACTAATATTAATGTTGTTGTTTTTTTCTTTGTGAATATGCCTACATGCCAAAGAGCTTTACAGTCACATTACAGCAGTAGACGGTGTTTACAAACACTGCTTTATTACACACACACACACACACTAGAACACTAAAGCCCTATTCGCACGGGATCAGTATTATCCAGGGACCTTGTGTGAATTAGAAATTACCCCCCCACATCTGAATTTCGTTTGCCGCATTCACACGGGATAAGCGAAGCCTGTGATTTTACTCGAATTACTGACTCATCTCCCGGATATGATGTCAATAGGCTATTGCTTGTTGTTATTATAGGTCTAGCTGTATGATATATCATAAACAGAAGAATGTTCTTTACCGCATGCTGCTATACATCTCATCCATCTCCATCTAATCGTTCTTTATGTTTTTGCTCTTCTGATGATTTTCAGCCTTATCTTTCTGCAAATTGTATAGTTCACGAATTCACCCTTACAAATAAGTCAGATAGAATAAATGCGTATTTGGCGTGCTGTCCGGGGAGAGGGCTCCGGGCTAGGTATTTGTCCCGAACCCAGAGTACTCCCCCCGTATTCCTGGCTGTGAAAGAATAAGCCAAGAGTGAGGAGTCGGGGTGGTGGAGGGATGCTGAAAAATGTCAAGGAATGTTGGGTGAGTTTACAAAGTGAATATATATGCTTCCTCTCGTGCTGATAGAGTAGACATGGTAATTGTTTGATGACACGTTGATTGGAATGATTATTTGAACGTGCTCCTCCCGAACTTTGTTTATAAAACATCATTTGTGGTGTAGGTATAGCGATATGACCCAGCAGCCAAAATACTATCAAAACATGCCAACGCAGCCTCCATTCTTCGCGAAAGATGGATTAAAAAGCGCACAGGAAACAAAAACCTTAAAAAAATTATATACGACCCCGCCAAATCACAGAGATGCCGATTCGCACAGGATTAAGATCACAGACAACCTCCGCAATTATTACAAATGACTAGAGGTCACCAGGTCATACTTATCCCGTGCAAATAGGGCTTAAGTTGAACCCATAATCCTGTGTTAGTCAGGGAAGGGCAGTGTTTTACCCACCAGGCCTTGGCTCGCGCTCCCTTGGGCGGATACACGGCCAGCGGGGCCTTGCTGAAGCGGGAGTGTGGGTAATCCCGAGGAACCCGGAAGGGAAGGGGATCCGCCTCGCTTTGACCCGCAGACATCTTGGCCTTGACAGGAACCAGAGGAGTCCTGGAGCTGCTGGGCGAGCAGTGTCTCCTCTCTGAACACACAACCGTTGTGAAGAAAATACAATTAAAATTTGTCTTTGAATTTAAGAACTTGTTCTTAAGTGACTTGCCTGGTTAAATAAAGTACTCAAGTGCACAAGTAATCGCAATGAAACCGCACGTGATTTGGCAAAGGCTGCGATTATTTTATTCGCAGTTTGTCAGTGCAGCGGCTGATCGGTAGTAAATGCTCCATCTGAACAGCAGAGGGCGTCTCACACACACACACACACACACACACTCCATCTGAACACCAGAGGGCGTCTCACACACACACTCCATCTGAACACCAGAGGGCGTCTCACACACACACTCCATCTGAACACCAGAGGGCGTCTCACACACACACTCCATCTGAACACCAGAGGGCGTCTCACACACACACACACACACTCCATCTGAACACCAGAGGGCGTCTCACACACACACTCCATCTGAACACCAGAGGGCGTCTCACATACACACACACACACACTCCATCTGAACACCAGAGGGCGTCTCACACACACACATACACACACTCCATCTGAACACCAGAGGGCGTCTCACACACACTCCATCTGAACACCAGAGGGCGTCTCACACACACTCCATCTGAACACCAGAGGGCGTCTCACACACACACTCCAGATTGAAACGCTCTGATTGATTAAACATGACTAATAAACGCACGACTGCCTTATTCTGTATAAGAAGCACATCCTCTCACAGAGAGATGCTCAACTGTGGTTATGAAGTGAGTTTGGAGTAAAAGCATGTTATTAAATGTTGTTTTCTGTTGGAAAAGAGGTTCATAAATGCTTCTCATGTTTGGGAAGATGTTTGACGCGTGTTGCTTTTTCAAAAGCACGTTATAAGCGACTCAAACTCGCAGTGCTTTCAGAGTGAGCAGCGTTTACAGAGCCGATCATCAATGACAAGCTGCGCGTAACTAATAATCACAGCCTTTGCCGTTTCAAAATCACGATGAGCCAAATCGGTTTAAGCGCGATTACATGTAAATTGCGATTAATCGTGCAGCCCTACAGAAGACCATCAGACTCTCAACAGGAAGTTACACTGGAGAACTACAGAAACACATCGGCACAAAGCACTTCCCAAATCATGGTACATTAAAAGAAAATTAGTGTGCACACTTCTGCTAATATTCCACACAACACACTTACAATATTCAAGAGAGGTTTGTGAGGTTTTCGATTAACTTTTTCAATTGTAGTAATAATATGTACGTTGAGGAATCTGAGGCTGAAAATGAAACTGCAGTTTTAAACGTATGAAACTAAAAGTTAACCAGCAATGGATTTTAGGAAAAATACTTTTAGCTAGATTAGATAGATAGCTTACATGTAAATGCAAACAATATGCGATACATAAAACAATAATTAAATATTATTTTATTAATATTTTATTATATTTATATTTTTACTATACACACACATACATACATATAAAAAAAAAATATATATATATATATATATATATATATATAATTATTTATTTATATAATGCCTTGCAAAGACTTCCATAAACATTTTTGCATGACAACTCAAACAAATCACTGAAACTGAGGTTTGAACTGATTCACAGCAATAAAACAAACTTATCAACTCTGACACCCTTTTTTTTTTTTTTGCTGAGCTCTAAACCAGAAATGCTGGTTTTCGTGAGACAATTTTCGTGAGACAATGCACATGGTTTATTAAAATAGTAGCAATGCTTTCGATGTTGCTTCACTTTATATTTCAAGCAAAACCATCATGAATATCCCACAAATACATAATCCAGTCCAGGGTATTAATACGCCCCAAAACTGACATACCTGATTCTACAAGAGAAAGTGCTAATCCACTTACGGTTCTTGCTATGCATGGCTGTGTGACGCTCCTCTCTTCTCACTGTTCAACTGTTCCCCAACTACCTGCAATGACAAAGACTCATCATCACACACAACACAAATTACACATATAATCGATGTATGGTGTTTCAAAACATTACACTGTCTGAGCCAGACTACTCTGAAAATAAACACGGATGTTTTTCTGTTTTTCGTAGTGAATAATAATAATAATGCAGCTCGCTAACTGGCCTTGGCCTTAACACGAGTCTCATCTGCCAGTGAATCTCAGCCAAGAGCCACAACAGTGTTTGCCAGGTCTCAAAAGAGCAGATTTCAGAGGCTCTGTTTGGACACGGCTGACGGAGAGAGAGAGAGAGAGAGTAACAATGGTGCGTTCGCTCTGACCGCAGGGGTAATTCAGCATTGGGACGGTCTGAAACACGGCAGGTGTGTAAATACGCCTGTAGGCCTATCTAGTGCAGCTGGGCTGAGGAAAAAATAAAAAAGTCCCATTATGTTCACAGGTTTGCTGATGTTCTGATCTGATGAACGCAGATGCTGCTAAAACTTTACTCTGATGAAGATTAATCTATAGCTATGTTTCCATTCACTTATTTTTATGCGCATTTTGGGATATCGCATTAAAAAACTGCTGGATTGAAACGGCAAGATGCGCATAAAAAAATTTATGCAGCGCTCGTTTGAGTCGGATACATTTATCCGGGGGGGAAAAAACGTGCAATAAACTACGATGGAAATACATTTACCGAATAAATTCCGCAATGCGCATTGAGACTTTGCATTGAGACTTTGCATTGAGACTTTGCATTGAGACTCTGGCCCCATCCACACTACTACGTTTTAGTTTAGAAACGGAGACCTTTTGCTACGTTTGCTCCTCCCGTCCAGACTAAAACGGCAAAAACGAAGACCTAAAACGGAGAAGTTTAGAAACGCTGCCGACCCCGTTTTGCGTTTTGAATCTCCGGAGGGCGTTTTAGTGAAGACGGGTCAAAACGGAAGGACTTTAGAAACGATGACGCAGAAGCTCACGCTCGGCTCTCTGATTGGGTGTCATACAATGGAAGAAAACATACAACAACAGCCTGGACTACCAGTTACGTTAGTGCAAGTAAATTCTGCATTTTACAATGCTATAACTGCCTACATGCGCCGGAGGCAAGCTGTGCAGCGGCGATATCGACCGTACATGGAGCGTCGGTTTTGGGTTAAGCCGGGAAGAACCAGCGCATGGTGGGATAATTTTATCAATGAAGTTGTGGTTCCTGAGGAATGGTGCGAAAACGTTCGAATGTCCAGATCGGCACTTATCAACCTCTGCGAAATCTGAGGAATAGTCAATCTGTTTCCTGTTTACACCGGCACGCGCACGCCCAGTGTAGGTGATTGGTCACGTGATCCGCGTTTTCAGTCGTTTTAATGTGGACGGAGATCAATTCTAATACGCTGCTAAAACGCTGGTGTGGACGGAGATCATATTCGTTTTAATTCTCCGTTTCTAAACTAAAACGCAGTAGTGTGGACGGGGCCTCTGTATTGAGACTTTGCATTGTGACTTTGCATTGAGACTTTGCATTGTGACTTTGCATTGAGACTTTGCATTGAGACTTTGCATTGTGACTTTGCATTGTGACTTTGCATTGTGACTTGACTGGACTAACCATCTCAATGCACAGACTCTGAAATGCTGTTTTGGTTGTTCTGAAATGCCTAAGAAAAAGTCTGTCATAAAAGTGGTATAATACCTTCCAGAACTGTCTTATACGACTGTGTTCCCAAACAGCAGGCTCTGAGATGCAAGTCATTTATTACATAAACACAAAAATGTATTTGTCATTGAATCATTCATTCAAGAGATTCTTTTAAAAACAGTGATTAATCAAGTAATGACATTTTGAGTGAGTCATTGAATCATTCATTCAACCTGATTTTATAAAATAATTCATTCAGATTAAATACACATTTTAAATAGACCGGAGCAATTAACATGTTGTTAGAACCTGTAGTAAATTACATGTTATTTTGTTTAGTTGTCCGTTCAGAATCATGGGAGAATTTCTATTGTTTGAAACAAAAAAATCGTGATTCTCAGTTTATCCAGAATCGTGCATATCTATTTTGACGTTCGGTCAAGTCCAACACACCTTTTACTATCCCATGAGGCCACGGGAGAGGATTTATGAATGGCAGTGAAGTGACACAACTGACGCTGGTAGGTCACATGACAGTAACAACATGATGAATGTAGCATGTCCACATGTCATTCAAACAACCCACATTCTTACTATAGAGCACACAAGTAAATTCAAATTCAAAAGTAGTACCTACTCAGACTAGATGCCATTTTGGACACAGCATATGCAAAACTTTAAAAAGTTTACAAGTACACAATCACTTTGCTACACAAGCTCAATTGCATGCTTTCTGAAGTGTGTCAGAGCTGCCACAAGGGGCGCTATAGTGTAAACTGCCTTCTTTTAAAGGTGCAATGTGTAATATTTCTGAGGATCTATTGACAGAAATGCAATATAAGATCCATAACTATGTTTTCAGTGGTGTATAAAGACCTTGCATAATGAACCGTTATGTTTTTATTACCTTAGAATGAGACATTTATATCTCCATAACCGCGGGCGCCCCCTTCTATGGAGGTCGACATATTGTGTCGTCATGTTTCTACGGTGGCCCTAAACGGACAAACGCGTTTCGTTACTATGTTGCTCTTCGTGCAAGGAAGCAAGCTTAGTTCAGCGGATAAAACACTGACACAATGATGAACAAGTAACAATAATATTCGCAATAACATATAGTTTTACTGAATAATTAAGTAAACATAATTTCTTAATTTATCTTTGTAAAGAAACCTCATTGCTGAACTGGCTACTCTCTGCTGTCTCAGACGATGACATATTTTCCTGTCGGCCACCATAACTTCTGTTGGTTGCAATTCGTAACCTCACCACTAGATGCCGCTAAAAATCACACACTGCACCTTTATGGTCAGTTTTTTCTTTCAGAGCAGAGCAACAGTTTGAAGAAATCCCTTAAGTTAAAAACGTATTTATAACCAGCTATAGGGTGACCACCATCAAACAAACCAAATGTGGGACGATTATAAGTTTGTGTGGGACATGTTACCAACACTAAAACATAACCTGAAACTGTTATATAATGTTTATCTAACTTAATAAAAACATTTGTATTCTGCCTTTCAGCTGATAAAAGTTTTTTGTTCTTTAGTCCCTTCCAGAAAACACCATTACATCACAATATAACATGTCTTTATTTTACATGACATTTAAATTCAACATCACTGAGGCCAAAGGCATCATGCAGATCACTATTTTTGAAACATTTCTGACCAAGTCCAACTAAAACCCAACAAAATAAATAATGAAAAAATAAAATATAAACCAACATGAATTTAGATCATTGACAATCTTATATATTAAGAACATATTAAAACAAAAACGGTCATATTTTTTAGAAAGGATGTGAATTAAAACAACCACAGCCGGCAACAAGTTAAATTTAAAAATAATTTACAGATTATCCATTTGTTTTCTGACAGAAACACATGGAACGAATCAGCGCTCCACATTTTGATTGACAGCGTCACAACCCAATAGTGACCGTGTTTACTCCTGTCCTTTCAACCATTGGATAGGAATTAAAAAACGGCTGTTGTATTTGTACTTGTTAAATATAGGTGAAAAACTACGCTGCAAAAAGAATAAATAAAATGCTTTCTTAAAAAGGCAAAAGAACGCATGCACCGTTTTCTTAATATGATAATTAAAATCCAACAGACTGATGAAAATGCGGGACATTTTCTCAATATGTGACGTGCGGGACAATGGGTGAAAATGCTGTGCGGGACAACACAAAGCGGGACGGGTGCTCACACTAACCTAACCCGAATAACAACAACACTGGTGTCATGACAGAAATGTAAAGGCGAATCTATCGACCCCTTCAGTACTAAGACAACGATACGAAGACACAAGTTACAATCACTCAGTAGAATAATTCACGTAACATAACTCATGGGCCGTCAGTGAGGGAGAGAACTCTGATTGGCTGCGCATGAGAATAAAAGTGAA
>JAVALU010000706.1:0-101705 GCA_030770095.1 Gila robusta
TTTTATGTAACAAAGTTCGGGAGGAGCATGTTCAGGTAATCATCCAATCAGCACAAGAAGAAGCCAGTATAAATAAAGCTTTCCCTTACCTCCTGTCTCATGACTAATTTCTCAGCATCTGACTCCACCTTCGTGCAGTCATGTCCGAGATAGAGCTCTTCCCCTCCGACGATGAATCTTTCATCACGGAGTCATCTCCACCGCAAAATGCAGATCCAGCGACTCTTCCTTGTTCAGCAGCCAACAACAACATTGAGCCTCCATAGCCGCCAGATCCCCTTCGCATACTCCAAGACGCCGAAGACTCCCCTCACCACCGCCAGCGAGGAACTCATCATCTTCATCATCGTCTTCCTCCGCACCTTCCCACCTTCCAGCTCCCCCAAACATCCCTCCCATAGGGAAGTGGACAGTTAAGGGGCTAAGACAAGCCCTAATTAATTCTGATGCAAATTTCTCCCGCAGGATGAGAAAAGCAGAATTATTTAATTTATATGTCACCTTAAAATCTTCTCACCTTTCTGTTTCAGCTCCAGTTCCTTCGGCTCGAACGAGCAAGGCTCGCAGGGCCCAGATCGCTCGTCCCGCAGTACCTCCTTCCTCACCCCGCCCCCGCGCCACGGCGTCACAGACCTTCCGCTAGCCTGGGCCGCGCCCCGGAACCAGTCACGGAAGGGCGCCAACCTTCTCCAGGTCAACTCCCCTCCTCAGCCCCTCCCTTCGTGGTACCTCACACTCTAGATCCCGGCAGTTCCACTTTCTTACACGATCCCCAAACGTTTCTCTTCCCTTCTACTTCTTTCAGTTTTCCTCCTTCCCAAGCGTCAGGTGCTCACCCTTACGTGAGGATGCCTCCGTTAGCCGGTCAATCGCCGGTGCATTTCCTTCCCCTTCCCTTTCCACACTATGCTCTTCCTATTCCTCCTCCTCCACCTAACCCGGGGGCCGATCTCCGCGCGAGGATGCCTCAGCAAATGGCCACAGCCCCGATTTTCCATCCCTTTAACCCTCTCCAAGTGCGTTCTCCTTTCTCTCTCTTCTCAGCCACTCCTCAACCAGCCCCTCCGAATGCAGTAGCAACTGAACCTCCTCCAGTGACGAACAACATCAGAGCTCAAATCCTCGCAGGTGCAGATGTTGATTTGGGTTCTCAACTTCTCTCCTGTCCCTGTTTCCCCCAGCCGAGTCCAATCGCCAAGTAGACTGCGGCAACATTTCAGTCACTCTTAAAAATAACTCACAGGTTACATCACGTTCATTGTCACTAGCCGAATTCTGTATTGCCTTCAGCCGCTATACAGAAATCATATGCTCGTCTTTTCCCCATAGACGGCGCGAGCTGAACGACTATCTGTCTATCATAGCGGAGCTCGCGTTGTCTTATGGGGGTAGTCATTTTTATACGTACCACAAGCTGTTTCCGCAAAATGCGCCGTCCGCGTTTCCCAATGGAATCAGTGTCCCTATTGGGGAGCGTTGGACACTGATCTCCATAACCGAGTCTTCCTCGGGTGCAGAAATATCTCCTGCGCAATCTGCAGATCCACAATCCATGCCACCACGGCATGCCCCCAAATTAATCCGTCGATCCCTCCCTGCCCAGAGCAGAATGCCATAAAATCCACAAGTTACGTTCCGCGTCACGCAAGAGAAGATTTTTCAATCAGAGCACCATACTCGGCACCCGATAGACAAGTTTGTAGGAACTTCAACGAAGGGAGATGCCCAAGACAACGCTGTCGTTTTCTCCATGTCTGTGATTACTGTGGCGGCGCACACGCCCGCGTGATATGCCCAGTCAAAAAATCTGTCAATAAAAACGCAAAAAACTATCTCTCGACTCCTGTGAATGTTTTCCGTCTAGCCGAAGAATTATCACACCACCCAGATGCCAACTTCACAAATTATTTACTGACTGGTCTCAATCAAGACTTTAAACCCGGTGTAGAAAGCCATCCCACGCAAAATGTTATCTGCGCTAACCTTCAGTCCGCCTTAGCAGAGCCTGGAGTAGTAAAAAAGCTAATTAAAAAAGAAATTGAATCCGGTTTCATGATGGGCCCATTCGAGGCCCCCCCGTTCGACAAATTTCGCATCAGCCCCATAGGCGTGGCTACCAGGAAATTCTCTGGAAAAAAAAAGCGGTTGATAATCGACCTTTCAGCCCCCCATAATTCTCCATATCCGAGCATCAATAGTCTCATCCCTCTCGAAGAGTATTCTCTCAACTATCATGATATCGAACAAGCCATAACCATGATTAAAATAGCTGGATGAGGTGCATGGCTTGCAAAAGTAGATATCTCCTCTGCTTTTAAAGTAATGCCAATCCACCCCGATTCATGTCACTTATTCGGTGTAAACTGGCAGAAAAAGTATTATTTCGCCGTGCGCTTAACTTTCGGCTGCAAAAGCAGCCCAAAAATCTTTGACACTCTCTCTGAAGCCATATGTTGGATCCTTTCCAATAATTATGCAATTCCTCATCTTCTCCATCTGCTCGACGATTTCCTAATAATTTCACCTCACGACACCATCCCCGAGGCTCACCTCCTCATAGTGAAAAAAGTTTTCGCCGAGCTAGGGATTCCGTTAGCCCAGGAGAAAACATCGGGTCCAACTACATCCATCGAGTTCTTAGGCATCAATCTGGACTCAGCAAAATTCCAGGCCTCACTGCCTAAGGAAAAAATCGATCGCATCATTTTAATCGCATCCAATTTTACAGACAGCACAGATTGTTCAAAACGCGAACTTCTCTCGCTGCTGGGCCACCTAAATTATGCGATGCGCATTATTCCACAGGGCCGACCCTTTATCGCGCATCTCCTAGCCCTCTCTTCATCTGTTCATGCGCTGGAAGATCGGATCATCCTTTCCGGCGAGTCAAAAAACGAGCTAAAATTATGGATTAATTTCCTCAATCAGTGGAACGGCTTAACTTTTTTTTTTTTACGACGACTTTATCTCTCTCCCCCTCGATATCAAACTGTTCACAGATGCAGCTCCCTCGATCGGCTTCGGCGGCTATTACCAAGGACGCTGGTTCGCGCTCCCTGGCCCCCTCAGCTCCTAGACACACCCCAGTCTTCAGCCTCCTCTGCCCTTTTCGAGCTCTACCCAATCGTCGTCGCAGCTTCCCTATGGGGGAAAGAATGGTCAACCAAAAGCATCCAAATCCATTGCAACAACGAAGCAACCGTGCACTGTATCAACAAAGGTCGTTCTCGCTCACCTGCGCTTATGCCACTCCTCAGACGCCTCATATGGATCTCCGCATGCGACCAGTTCTTAATAACTGCAAATCACGTCCCAGGGGCTCAAAATCAAATCGCTGACTCTCTCTCCCGTTTCTCTTTTCAGAAATTCAGGATGCTGGCACCAGAAGCAGACCCCACTCTAACTCCAGTACCTCCTTATTTGCAGCTGATCTTCCCATAAACCATCCGCTAAAATCCCTCCTGGACACGTCCATTGAATCCATCCTCCAAGCCGTTTCTCCCAGAACCCTGCAAACTTATTTCACCGCATGGAAATCGTTCAAATCATTCCACCTCTCTCACAACCCGTCGTTTCCCGAATTTTCTCTTTTAACAGTTACTTCATTCATATCTCATCTTCATAGTATTAAAGGTCTCCAAGCCGGATCCATTAAAAGCTATCTAAGCGGCATTCAATTCTTTCATAAATTAATCCACGGTAAACCTACACCTGCAATAAATAACTCCCAAACGTCCCTTCTAGTTAAGGGAATCCAAAAATCCCGCCCCACGCGCCCAGATACCAGACAACCAATCACAATCGATATACTCACCAGATGCATCTCATCACTCCGTCTTGGATACCACTCCATCAACACCGCCTATACATTAGAAGCTATGTTCATCCTAGCATTCTTCGGTTTCCTCCGCTGTTCCGAACTGACCATCACTTCCTTATTCGACCCAAATATCCATCCCACTATTTCAGACCTTCAGATCGTAGATAATGATTCCATATCTTTTTTCATTAAACAAAGCAAAACGGACAGAGACAAAAGAGGTCACTTCGTATATATTTTCAATCTACAAACTCCCATCCAACCGTACCATGTGCTTTTTAATTACCTGCAGTACAAACTTTCCACGTCCAAATCCCCACTCGACCCACTTTTCACTAACGACTCCAATCATCCAGCTACGAGATTCTGGTTCCAAAAGCATCTTAAAGCAGTCCTCATCAAATCCGGCGTCACAGCAGAACATTTCTCTAGCCACTCATTCCGCATCGGAGCAGCTACCACAGCCGCTCAAAAAGGTCTCTCCCAACAACAAATAAAAACCCTCGGTCGCTGGTCATCGAATGCCTTCAAAACCTATATTAGGTCTAGCCGTTTTTACTTCAGAAATGCTCACCAAGCCCTAACTAATTAATTAAATTATAATTATCACCTGCTGCGCCTCATTTCAGTTACATCCGTTTACACCAAACCTTCCGATTACATCTGGGCTCGCCGCTTGCACGCTCGCTTAATATTCATAGGTAGGGTTGCCACCTTCAATACAAAAAAATAAGGGACGCCTGCCGGCGGCCGCAGTGGGGGCCAAAGCCCTCGGGGCCACAATGACCACAGGCCCGACGGTATGCCAATGGTGGTATATCATAACTCAAAACATATTTTCAGGAAAGTAATAAGATCAGTACCAATGGACATTATAATCAGCTATCTGCTATTGAAATCAGTGTGAATATATGCAATCACTCTCTATCACAAACAACGTTAACAAAGTGTGACAATGAGACCAAAAAAAATTTGCCTTTCGTCTGAGTTGTATGTGAGATGTTAACCATACTTTATTAACTTATTAAATTAACAGATCCATAACTTATTCACTATAAATTAAACAAATGCGTTGATACTCAAACAAATACTAAATTTGATTGGAAAAAACTTTGACTTTAGCAAAGGATCTTGAACATCAAAAACATCATTAGACCAGTAGTACTGTGCAGTATTGGACTATGTTAGGCGTTAAGTGTACTTCTTGTCACTCCGTGCAGCACTGAGTAGCTGTTTCTTTCAAACATGTAACACCATCCAAACAGTGATACCACACATAAATAACCTATAATCTACAAACATTTCTAAATTTAATTATAACACTATTTTTATTATTGGTAAGAAAATCTATTTATGTATTTATTTATTTATGTATTCAGACCTATTGTTAATTATATAGTATTAAAGGATGAAATTCTCTAGATTTGTTAAGCATAAGTCATTTTCTTCACACATGCACATTTTTATTATTAAATATGTATTAAATATATCTCTCTCTTATTTAAAAAATGCATGTGTCTGACTGTGTACCTTAACCATAATAAACAAATCATACCATAATGTATGGATATAATTCATGTACATTGTAACATTATTTCTTAACAAATGGGCATAGGCAGCATATGAAAACGTAATCAATCAGAACATTATTGAGCTGATTAAAAAACTGTCATTAGGCTACACTATCTGATTCGGGAGATGCTTGAGGTATGAAGAACTGTGAGACGGTGCTTTGATTTCTCTGAGCTCTAGCATTGCTATCAACTCTCTGCCAAAAGACCCGCCCTCCTCTGACTCTGATTGGCCCTGAACCTGATGGTATTAAACAAACCAATCAAACCAACAATGGCAGCGAGTATTACCCAATCAAGGGTAGAATAGGACGAGTCTTCACAGAATGCGGGTGGAATGATTTTGGATGATGCGTTTAAGACAACTCGGAAATACGGGACAAACCGCGTCCCGTATTGATTCAAAACGGGACGCGCTGTTTATTTCACAAATACGGGACGATTCCGTATTTTAAGGGACGGGTGGCAACCCTAGTTTTTCAATCATATGCAGACTTCCCCGTTCGCACGCAGCGATGACTCACCCGTTCGAAGGCCGGGTTCCGTCCCCCTTCCAAAACGCTGGTCGAACCCTCCCGTTCGAATTGCAGTGAGAGTCTGCCCGTCTTAGTCGTCGCCGGAAGTCCGCGCTCGTGTCGCCAGGAGGGCTCCCCATTCGTCGGGACGTGAGGGGTCTTTCCCGTGCCCCAGCCCCCCTTCGAAGCGCCGGTCGAGCCCCCCCGACCGAGTCCAGCGGGCGCCCTCCGTCCAACCTGGCGAGGCTTACCCGTCCGATGCCGTGAGCATATAAGTTCCCGTCGGACGCTGCGAGAGCCCTCCCGGGTGAACGGTTAAACTCGTCCACAAATTCACGCTCGCATAATTCTTGCGTCAGCGAGCTGTCAGTTCAACTGCAGAATGGGCTTATCCGTCCGATGCCGTGAGCATCCAAGTTCCCGTCGGTCGTTGCGAGAGCCTTCCCAGTCGAACAGGCAAGCTCGTTCCTTGGTAAATACATACCCTTCACTTTTTGGGGGGGGTTAAATTCTACGCTCGCTGTCCTTCGTTTATCTGGCATTTTGGGGAGTACTCTGGGGTCGGGCCGAATTCTGAGCTCGGAGCCCTCCCCCCGGACAGCAAGCCAAATACGCATTATAATATTACATCAGATTTCATTAACATGTAAACTCGTGAAATGAAGTTTTATGTAACAAAGTTCGGGAGGAGCATGTTCAGGTAATCATCCAATCAGCACAAGAAGAAGCCAGTATAAATAAAGCTTTCCCTTACCTCCTGTCTCATGACTAATTTCTCAGCATCCCACCACCACTATTATTATTATTAATAATAATAATAATAATAATAATGTTATTATTAACAGTTCTCAGATTTAAAGATATGTTTAAAATAATTTAAAGAAAGTATTTGTCAAAACTCTTTGTTATTCTTAATTTTGACATTAACTTAGCTACATTTTTACACCAGACATAGGCTATATATCGGTTTTAAAATATCGGTTATTGGTCTACTTGATCTGTAATAATCAGTATCGGCATCGGCCCTGAAAATCACATATCGGTCGACCCCTACTCAAATCGTCGTTAATGTATATACTGACTTCACCCTGTGCTGCAATATACATTTAGTTTTACATGCATTCACAGAAATCAGCTGCTTGAATGAAAATTGCTGATGTTATCGGACAGACGCAAAAAAAACAAAAACTAATGAATCACTCAATTCTCATTGGCTACCCGCCAATGTGGCAGGTAGATTGACAGTTTTACCCGCCAATTGCAAAATTCACCCGCATTTGGTGCGTGGTCAGGTGTTCATTTCAGGCCCTGGTTACGACACTCCCATAGACCGCCATGGGAACTTTGGAATGTGGAAGTAACGCGTGTCGTGGAGCAGCCGATAGTTCCAAACACTGATAGTTCCAGCACTGAACCCCATTCATTTTCAGTGTTTCCGAAGTACGCTCACTGTTAAGTTGATGAAATTACTGTATTTTTTTTTTACATTTGAACGCATTAGCCGTCCTCTCATGAATCTAGTCAATAGTTGTAATTTATGTAGCCAACTTTAGTTGTTTATTGGAAGATAATAGTTAATTGCAGCTAGCTTACGTGACCAACACTTCACTAACGTTGCATTTATTTGATTAAAAATACAAGAAAAAAAACAGTAATACTGTGAAATATTATTACAATGTAAAACAACTGTTTCTATGTGAATATATATATATACACACACTCACCTAAAGGATTATTAGGAACACCTGTTCAATTTCTCATTAATGCAATTATCTAATCAACCAATCACATGGCAGTTGCTTCAATGCATTTAGGGGTGTGGTCCTGGTCAAGACAATCTCCTGAACTCCAAACTGAATGTCAGAATGGGAAAGAGCGTGGCATGGTTGTTGGTGCCAGACGGGCCGGTCTGAGTATTTCACAATCTGCTCAGTTACTAGGATTTTCACGCACATCCATTTCTAGGGTTTACAAAGAATGGTGTGAAAAGGGAAAAACATCCAGTATGCGGCAGTCCTGTGGGCGAAAATGCCTTGTTGATGCTAGAGGTCAGAGGAGAATGGGCCGACTGATTCAAGCTGATAGAAGAGCAACTTTGACTGATTGCAGCAAAGCATTTGTGAAGCCACAACACGCACAACCTTGAGACGGATGGGCTACAACAGCAGAAGACCCCACCGGGTACCACTCATCTCCACTACAAATAGGAAAAAGAGGCTACAATTTGCAAGAGCTCACCAAAATTGGACAGTTGAAGACTGGAAAAATGTTGCCTGGTCTGATGAGTCTCGATTTCTGTTGAGACATTCAGATGGTAGAGTCAGAATTTGGCGTAAACAGAATGAGAACATGGATCCATCCTGCCTTGTTACCACTGTGCAGGCTGGTGGTGGTGGTGTAATGGTGTGGGGGATGTTTTCCTTAGCACACTTTAGGCCTCTTAGTGCCAATTGGGCATCGTTTAAATGCCACGACCTACCTGAGCATTGTTTCTGACCATGTCCATCCCTTTATAGCCACCATGTACCCATCCTCTGATGGCTACTTCCAGCAGGATAATGCACCATGTCACAAAGCTTGAATCATTTCAAATTGGTTTCTTGAACATGACAATGAGTTCACTGTACTAAAATGGCCCCCACAGTCACCAGATCTCAACCCAATAGAGCATCTTTGGGATGTGGTGGAACGGGAGCTTCGTGCCCTGGATGTGCATCCCACAAATCTCCATCAACTGCAAAATGCTATCCTATCAATATGGGCCAACATTTCTAAAGAATGCTTTCAGCACCTTGTTGAATCAATGCCATGTAGAATTAAGGCAGTTCTGAAGGCGAAAGGGGGTCAAACACAGTATTAGTATGGTGTTCCTAATAATCCTTTAGGTGAGTGTATATATATTCACATAGAAACAGTTCACAAACTATTCACAAATAAACTTTACTATATAGTCTATATATATATATATATATAGCCTATATAGTAAAGTGTAATTTATAGGGTTGGGTACCGAAACGCGGTGCCTGATTTCGGTGCCTGACTCTCTGTGTCATGAGGCGCACACACGTAAGGTCTCTCGCTCTCTCCTTCTCCGCTGTGCGCGCGCTATACGGTATGGAGCCCAGCCTGTTCTGTCTCGCATGCGCGCTCTTGCTTGCTCGCTCTAGATTGCGGGAGATTTTAACTAATTTGCGGGCATCAGGGAGCCGTTATCAATATGCGGGAGACTCCCGGAACGTCTGCTGATAGCGAGGGGATTAATGAAGATGTCGAAGACAAAACGCTCCAAGGTTTGGCTGCATTTCACGTGTAAAATTACGCGTCAAAACGCCCTCTGTGTGTGCCGATTGTCTGAAGCCCATATAGAATCACGCCGATCCATTGGCTGATGGCGCGGGCGCCGCCTCATATTATATTGGCGCGCGCATCATCTGCTCCTCAGATTTCTCTGCCTCAAAAGGAAGCTTGTCAGCAGCGCGAGGAGCTTGGCAGCGAACGCAGCGTCTCGTTCCCTATTCAGAGAACATAGGTTACACCAGTAACCAGAGACGTTCTCTTTCATAGGTTCACTCAACGCTGCGTAGCTAAGACGCAGTGGGAACGAACGAAATACCAAACTCACCGCTGCCGTAACTAGTATAACGACCAGATAACTTACATGACTGGTTCAAGCTGACAAAACATGGGAACCTGGAGCCATGTCGAGATTAGATTACCCTGGTAGTAATCTCTATTAATCTCCAGTTTTATTACATTTTTTGATACAATATTGTTTTATTTGATATTATGTAAATGTGAATTTTTATTTTATATTGGTTTATTTATTATTACCATATGTTACTTGTATTTATATTGTTTAAAGATTTAAGTTAATATTGTGTCCAGTTTGGCCCTGTAAATAAAAGGGTATTGTTTTTGACAAAGTGTGTGCGGTCTCGTTTTCTTAAGTACCGTTTCAAGAACCGTTTAAGCACCGGAACCGTTTAAAAAATACCGAGTATGTACTGGTATCGGATAAAACCCAACCGATACCCAACCCTAGTAATTTATTCCTGTGATTAAAGCTGAATTTTCAGCATCATTACTCCAGTCTTCAGTGTCACATCACTCACATGATCCTTCAGAAATCATTCTATTCTATTATTTATATTTTATGTTGGTTGTTTCAACCAATTTTCAAGCACTGCCTGCTAGCTAGTTAGCTAGCGCGACTTCGTCAGCTGTGACAGTAAGAGTTCGGTAATGAATCGCTACCACCTTTATAGCAACTTTTATTTAATTAAATTTTTTGGGATATACTAACTTTTCATTATGTGACGTG
Source organism: Gila robusta (assembly GCA_030770095.1). Taxonomy (NCBI): domain Eukaryota; kingdom Metazoa; phylum Chordata; class Actinopteri; order Cypriniformes; family Leuciscidae; genus Gila; species Gila robusta. The sequence goes on from JAVALU010000706.1 coordinate 10,228, forward strand.
TTGGCTGTACTTAATTCTGCCACGGCAGACCTCTTTGCGTGATCACGAAGGTAGGCTAATGGCTGAATCAGAATTTATAAGCAAAATCATGGGAATCAATAGCCTAATCAGTTGTGCTAAAATAAATATCATGAGACGTCCATCATCAGATGAATATGGAAAAGTTAAGTTAGAGCCGCTAAAGCCAGTGCTACTACTCATGCGAACATGAAAACCAAGCTTTTCCCTCCAAAAATATAGCCTAAAACTTATCTAAGTAATATACAGTATTTCGTTGTCACCCTGCCTCTCCAACTGCAAAACTGACATTAACAAAATGCAATAATGCAATAACAGCTGAAAAAGTACTTGGGTGTGTGTTTTATTTTATATTTATAGTTCAATAATGCAATCACTGCTGTCTGTCTCATAGAAGAACATGACAGCCAGCGTATGTTTTGGAACTATTGGGACTTACATGAACCACATGACAGCCATAGCGGCGACATCAAAGAGTGTCGCAACTCTTTCTCTCTATGGCTCTGGCCACAACGTGTATTTCTCACGCTGAAAAGGCAATGCCAACCAAGTTGTCCTGCAAGCTTTATATATAAGGTTATATACGAGGCGCAGGCATACAAAGTGAAGTTTCCTGCCGCCAGCACGTATCTTGGCCAGATTGCGTTCGTTACTAGGCAATATAGATGCGGAACACACGGAAGTTGATGGAACATTCTCGGCCACCGTACGTTCGTTACTTGGTAACCAACTATCAGAGAATGTCTATGGAGCTAGAATTGTGTCTTTATTACATGCGAGAAAATAAATGATCTGAGAGAAAAAAAAAGTTATCACACTGATTGCAAAAAAAAGCATTTCATGAGAGAAAAAATAATATTTGAGAGAAAAAGGTGTCATACCAATAGCAAAAAATAATAATATTTGAAACTAAAAAAGTTTTGAGATAAAGTATTTTCTCATAGAACATAAAAAAATATTCAATTTTATAATCAAACTATTTATGAATGACCGGAAAATTACCGCTCCACTTCACATTGTCCAATGAAATTTGAACTTGTTGTGCCAGATGACGATTGGTCGGTGTATTGTACATGACAAACAGACTTCAATGAATTATGTAATATTTTAAAATATGTGATATGTTAATTTTTAATTGAATTGACACTAATAATTTATTATTGAAAAAAAAGTTAAAAAATTGCCGTCGAGCCATATATATGCCTACTCACTGAAAGAACCATATTTGGCTTGAGAGCATCGGTTCCCAAGCAGTCTGTGGAATACGTTTTACACCAGTGCATTTTCATTTTAAAACGCATAACCTTCGCTACGGTTGCGCCTGTCGTCCACACACACTACTCCGGAGTTTTCGACCCTCGAAGGGAGACTGACCTCTTCAGTCAAGTCCGAAGCAAGACAGTCACACGCGAGTGACGCAACCCATAGCAACGCGTTATGGCAACGACACCTCAGACTGACAGAAACGTAAAAATAAACAACAATGTGTACAAAACTAATGTAGCCTAAATTCACGTTAATTATAATCAAATGCATTTTGTTTCACAATACTATCATTGATATTTGTTTGAGAAGGGCACTTTTGATTAATTTTGAAAAAGGGCAGGGGCTCGAAAGAAAGCTTGGGAGTCGGGACCTGATTGAGCGAATTTGTTAGAATGCCGTCTATGTATATAGACATACCTTTGTAAACCTTGCTGGGCTGTGTTTACCAAAAGCTTCTTAAGTCCAAGTAGAAGAAGAAAAAATTAAAGGTGCTCTAAGCGATGTCACACATTTTTTAGGCCAACGTCAACAAGAAGTGACGTCACCCAACATCGCTTATAGCACCTTTGAGCTGCTTTTGGGAAACGCGGCCAACAATGTTGTAAAAGGCCAGCGCTGTGACTGTGGCGGGAATGAGTGGTGGTTCTGCAGTGCGGTCAGACGTAGATCTGTGTCATAGCTCTGTCTTCAAAATCTTCATGATCCCTTTGAGTGTAAATCCTGCTGTCTAGATGAGTAGGCCTATGGTTACTACAGGCACGAAACTACGTGTCGAAACATTATGACTTTTTTTTTGCTCTCGTGTCAGGATTTTGCTTTTGCTGTGAAAATTGTGTCATGGGCGGGGCCACGTTTCTATTGGCCAGTCGGGTGAGCATCGTCTTGTCTTGGGAGTCGAACTGTGTATTTTTTTCTTTCGTGATAGTTGGTTCGGCAGTGGGTCTTGTCGTTTTCTTGAGGTTGTGGCTTCATACGCAGGTGAGGAGGTCGGTGCGTATGGGTCTCTGGACAGCCATCATCGAGTGGTATCTGCACAGAGTAAGAAAGAAAACAAAAGACAGGAGAGCAGTATTTGTTCAAACACTAAGATTGTGAACTTTTTCTGAGTCTGCTAGACAGTAGAGCAGTATTTGTTCAAACACTAGGGTTGTAAACTTTTCTGATTTCTGCTATTGGTTTTCCCTCTTTCCCTATTTCTTAAACCCTTTGACACCTAAGGAAAACAGTGAGGTAAGGATGGACTAGTGGATGGGGAAAACCTATGAGGGAGTCTTCACCCCAGGGTTGACCCTGAATCCCGGGGCTCCTCACTGGTTCCGTGTCCTAACCTATCCCTGTAGGTGGGGGAACAACTTTACAGTGTGACACGTGAGTCCAGGTTTTCTTTCCCTGACACAATACTGCAGCTGCTGTAATCAACATCACTTGATGTGGTCCATGCCACTTAGGCTCTAATGGCTTGTTTCTGAATGACTTTATCATGACCCATTGACCTGGGATGATTGTGTGTCCACCTTCTGGTGGAGTCTGCCAACATGACTCAACTCTCTCTTTGGCACTCTTTACCGCCTATGTTAGGTTTTCACAGTAAGCAATCAGGGCATCTGAGGCAATGTGTACATCAGCATTTCTAAGATCAATCACACCTGGCATCTGCATGGGGCGTCCAGTAATAATCTCATGAGGGCTCAGTCCTACTGTTCTGTTAGGTGATGCTCTCATACTACACAGTACTGCTGGCAGCGCTTCCACCCATGGTACTCCTTCCTGATGCAGCTTAGCCTGGTTTTGATTGTTCTGTTTGATCTTTCAACCTGTCCTGATGCTTGTGGCCTGTATGGGCAGTGAAGATTCCACTTAATCTTCAAAATTCTAGACACTTCCTTGGCTACCTGTCCTGTGAAGTGTGTACCTTGATCTGAGTCAATGCAATCTGGTAATCCCCATCTGGGAATGAAATCAGTGACAAGACATTTAGCAGTATGTGCAGCTGTAGCACGCCCTGTTGGATAAGCTTCTACCCATCTTGAGAACTTATCTATGACTACCAAAACATCAACATCAATCAACATCGTTGCTGGACCACTGTGACCCAAATTGTGTATTTGTTGAGCCAAATATGGCAGCAGTGATTCGGGAGCGACATACTTTCCCCCTTTGGTCCAGCAACCGGATGAATCCACTGTGGCTCCTTTGTCTAACCATGTCCATGCTTCATACAGAGGAACGTCTTTGTACAGATCAATTATTGATTCAGGAGGCAGAATTGTCTTCTGTGCTGTACTACCTGAACACACTTGTATAGTCGCATAGAAAAAGCCTGTTTAGCCGCTACATCAGCAAGAGAGTTACCTTTAGCTTCTGTAGTATTAGTTGTGAGATGTGCTTTCACTTTGATCACTGCTAATTTCTTTGGAAGTTTCATGGCAAACATCAGATCTTTCACTAATCCAGCATGCTTAATGGGGGATCCAGCAGAAGTTAGAAACTCTCTGGTTTGCCAAATGACACCAAAATCATGAATTACCCCAAAAGCATACCTGGAATCTGTATAGATATTTGCAACCGATCCTGAAGCTAGCGTTCATGCTCTTGTTAGGGCTACTAGTTCTGCAGCTTGAGCTGAAAAATGATCTGGAAGACGTCCTGAAGCTAACACATCAGTGGTGGACGTTACTGCATAACCTGCTCGTCTGTTACCTTCAATTACTTGAGCTGAACCGTCAACAAACAACTCCAATTCTGAATTCTCTATGGGAGTTTCTTTTACTTTACTCGTAGGTGTATATTGTTGTAAACCTTGTTCTTCTTAAGTGTAGAAGATTTAGAAGCGAAAGACCAGGAGACGTTGGGATATCTTTCAATGCAGAAGTTACTCTTTATTGAAGACTTTGCTGTTGCGATGCTGTAGTCACCAAGTCTAACTCAAATAGCTAAAAAACACAGAGTTTATACCTTTCAAGGGGGATGGATTAATTACATAGAGGAGGGGACTCTTGAACAAAACATGTAAATGAAAGTACATGATTCAGCTGGTTACCTGATTTCATCAGGTAACAGTGTAACTCAGAGCCTTGAGATGCTAATCCAATCAGCCTGATTAGATCAACAAAAGGCCCAGCTGACCTTTGAGATGTGACAAGAGGTTAATGTCCGAAACCTTGATTGCCTCAAAATGGAAAACAATGTGTGCACTTTCTCAGTTAAAAATACTGTTGAACCTAAATAAAACATTTAATAATTTGTAACACTACAATATGTAAGCGTAACACAATCATGAGTCATTTCTCCTTCATCCTCTAACACAAATTCAGTCATTGCAGACATCATACATGAGGATGGGTTTGACAGGTGCACGCTGTAAAACAATGTTCTGGGGGTGGGAGGGTAGTTAACCAATTTCCCCAACGGGAGGAGGTGACAGAAGTTTATTTTTCTTCATTCATCAGTGCGGACACTGCATGAGGGCATTTTACATTTACAGTCTGACCTAACACCATTACTGGTGAAGGGCCTGTGCTGTAGCATAACATTTAAGGCTGAGTTTACTTAACTAGTGTCCCCCAAAGGAGAACTGAGACAGTCACTTTCCTTTTGTTCTATTAAACAAAAATCAGTCTTTCATCTTTGTTGTAAGTTACTGGGGAAAATAAGCCCTCACAGCCCAAATGGTTAATACCTGAGCAAGCTACCCCATGAGTTTAATGACGAGGGGAGGGGCTGCTTCAGAGTGGGAAGCAGACTGAGTAGAAGTTGAGTAACATTGTTAACTTGTTTAAAGTTCTTTTTGTTTTTCCTACACTCTTTTCCCCAATGTCCATGTTTACCACAATAATAACAACTGCCCTCTCTCTTAGGACATTTGCGTTTCTGTTGATTCTCTGTGTTGACCTTAAAGGATGCTGCTGCAATTTTTACTCTTGCCTTGACATCCGAGTCTCTTTCCCATGCAGCCAAACTGTCTAAGTTACTTCTGAGAGTTCTGTTAGACCAAGCTAGATCTAAGAATGGCAAAGCTCTTCTGTATTCGGCTACAAGGCCATCTGACCAGATACGAATCAGTGGTCCTTTGTCATCGAGCACACTTTCAGAATCATCCACTATTCCACTGTAAGTTACGGCTGACTGACAAAACCTCTCAGTATATTCACTAACATTTTCATCTTTCTTCTGTACACAATTAGTGATCTTTGACCAGTCCATGTTTGGTCCAACAATGTTCTTCAACGCTTTCAGAACTCCCTCTCTCAATTCATCTTTTCTAGCATGTTGTAGTTCAAAAGTAACAGCAGACTCAAAACTGTTGAATTCAGATTCAGTTAGAATTTGTGACATCAGCTGTGTGACTTCCGCCAACGACATGTCGTAGAGACGCATTTTACTTATCAATGCCCTTCTAAATTCATTAAATTTTTTGCATGCTGAGGGTAAGCTCTGGGACAGTTTCTCTCTATCTTTAGGTCCTAGCGCTTTGGCAACAGTTTGGATTGGGACAACAGAAGAGTTGGTTTTCCTAGCACCACACACATTGACTGAATTTACAGGCTCATCAGTTACTGATTGGAGAGCTACATCTGTTTCAAAGAAAGCTTGTAAGTCAGGATAAATCTCATCTGACTGTTGGTTTTCTGAGTCACATTTGGTTGAGGCCTTGTTATGGCCCACTTTTTTCGTGAGACAGGAAACTCGCTTGTGCAATTGCTTGTTCTGTTCTTTTAACTTAGCAATACACCTAGCTTGTTCTTGTGCAATGGATAAGCTAAATTCTTTGTGGCAGCAGATAATGCCTTTTATGTTTCTCTTCCTGATACATGCACCTAACACCTTCTTGCATTTTTCAATGGACCATACTTTTTCTGGGTGAATACCAAATTTCTTTCTCAAATCCAGTCTGACTGACTCAGTCACTATGGAGTCCATCTGCTCCCCTAACAATGACTTGAACTCACTGTCTGTCCATAAAGGGGTCGCTATCCCACCTTTCTCAGTAGTTGGGATTAGTCTAGCACTTTTCCTAAACATTTTGTGGATTTCTTTGTTACCACACAAACAAACACTAAAACTTCTCGGATTAAACAGAGGGTACACTCGTTAACTCCGATTAACTCTTGTTAACCTTCCAAATTACCACCTAAACATTTTGTGGATTTCTTTGTTACCACACAAACAAACACTAAAACTTCTCTGATCAAACAGAGGGTACACTCAAAACTGATCAACTATCGTTAACCTTCCTTCAAATTACTAGCACTTTACGCTAATCTTTCCTGCTTACAAGAACAGACGATAAACAACTATTCTCTGCTAAAAACAGAGAATAACAATATTAACCCGTAAGGCTAAACTTCCCTGCCTGGACAGAGGATATATTCAATTCAATTCAATTCAAATTTATTTGTATAGCGCTTTTCACAATACATATTGTTTCAAAGCAGCTTTACAGAAAGTGCATTTCAGAAATGTACATAGAAAAATACACCTTCCCAAAATATATCACCTTTCCTGGTAAAGCAGAGGATAAGTCTTCCCTAACTTTACAGAGGATAAACCTTCTCTAGCAATGTAGAGGATAACTATTCCATTAAACATCCCTTCTCTGATTAGACAGAGGATAAAACAATTCTTCTCTGCTGAAAACAGAGGATAACAGTATTAGCAAGTAATGCTAATCTTCCCTGCCTGGACAGAGGATAAACCAAATATTAACATGCAATGCTAATCTTCCCTGCCTGGACAGAGGATACATTTCATCTCTAAAAGAAAAACTTTAGAGGATAACTTAGTTAACCAAACTCTACAGCTGTCTGTTAAATCTTCTCTGATGGCACAGAGGATAACACATTTGTACTGGTCTTAAAGGTTCTTTTGGATAGAGTGAAACTCACCAAATCGTTGGTTGTACGGAAAGATTCCGTCTGGAAACTCAGTCAGAAAAGTTCATTCTTTGTTGAGATCTTTGTTGAGCTTGAAGTTTCAACATTCAGTCTGGAAAAGTTAATTCTTTGTTGAGATCTTTGTTGAGCTTGAAGTTTCAATCTGGATTCAAAAGATTCAGTCTGGAACTGGAAAGTCAGATCTTTGTTGAGCTTGAAGTTTCAATCTGGATTCAAGTGAGTAGCTCTATCCGGGTCACGGGGTGAAAACTGTTGGAAACTTTTTCTTCTAAAGTGTAGGAGACTTAGAAGCGAAAGACCAGGAGACTTGGTAGTATCTTCAGCAGGATTCTTTATTGAGAACACGAGCTGTCGGTTGCTGCAGTCATCAAGTCTAAACTCAATAGCTAAAACACAGTGTTTTATACCTTTTCAAGGGGGATGGATTTTACATAGAGATTGAGACATGACAGTGTAACTCAGAGCCTCTGAAACAAAGTAGGTAAATAAAAGCCTGTTCTCAGAGGTTCCTCAGACCTGAGAAAACAAAGTAGGTCAATAAAAGCCTGTTCCTGGAGATTCCTCAGACCTGCATTATCATAGAGAAACAAAGCCCAGCTGTTCTTGAGTCATCATCTATGCCTTCAAATGGTAAACACTTGTATGAACTTTCTCAGTTAAAATACTGTTGAACCTAAATTAGATCACTCAATAAATTTGTAACACTACACCTTCCATGATATATACAGGTCCTTCTAAAAAAATTAGCATATTGTGATGAAGTTCATTATTTTCCATAATGTAATGATAAAAATTAAACTTTCATATATTTTAGATTCATTGCACACCAACTGAAATATTTCAGGTCTTTTATTGTTTTAATACTGATGATTTTGGCATACAGCTCATGAAAACCCAAAATTCCTATCTCAAAAAATTTGCATATTTCATCCGACCAATAAAAGAAGTGTTTTTAATACAAAAAAAGTCAACCTTCAAATAATTATGTTCAGTTATGCACTCAATACTTGGTCGGGAATCCTTTTGCAGAAATGACTGCTTCAATGCGGCGTGGCATGGAGGCAATCAGCCTGTGGCACTGTTGAGGTGTTATGGAGGCCCTGGATGCTTCGATAGCGGCCTTAAGCTCATCCAGAGTGTTGGGTCTTGCGTCTCTCAACTTTCTCTTCACAATATCCCACAGATTCTCTATGGGGTTCAGGTCAGGAGAGTTGGCAGGCCAATTGAGCACAGTAATACCATGGTCAGTAAACCATTTACCAGTGGTTTTGGCACTGTGAGCAGGTGCCAGGTCGTGCTGAAAAATGAAATCAGATGGAAGCATGAAGTGCTCCAAAATCTCCTGATAGCTAGCTGCATTGACCCTGCCCTTGATAAAACACAGTGGACCAACACCAGCAGCTGACATGGCACCCCAGACCATCACTGACTGTGGGTACTTGACACTGGACTTCAGGCATTTTGGCATTTCCTTCTCCCCAGTCTTCCTCCAGACTCTGGCACCTTGATTTCCGAATGACATGCAAAATTTGCTTTCATCCGAAAAAAGTACTTTGGACCACTGAGCAACAGTCCAGTGCTGCTTCTCTATAGCCCAGGTCAGGCGCTTCTGCCGCTGTTTCTGGTTCAAAAGTGGCTTGGCCTGGGGAATGCGGCACCTGTAGCCCATTTCCTGCACACGCCTGTGCACGGTGGCTCTGGATGTTTCTACTCCAGACTCAGTCCACTGCTTCCGCCGGTCCCCCAAGGGTCCTTCTCCACAATCTTCCTCAGGGTCCGGTCACCTCTTCTCGTTGTGCAGCGTTTTTTGCCACACTTTTTCCTTCCCACAGACTTCCCACTGAGGTGCCTTGATACAGCACTCTGGGAACAGTCTATTTGTTCAGAAATTTCTTTCTGTGTCTTACCCTCTTGCTTGAGGGTGTCAATGATGGCCTTCTGGACAGCAGTCAGGTCGGCAGTCTTACCCATGATTGCGGTTTTGAGTAATGAAACAGGCTGGGAGTTTTTAAAAGCCTCAGGAATCTTTTGCAGGTGTTTAGAGTTAATTAGTTGATTCAGATATATATGTATATATTTATTTTGTACATAACCCCGCCCCATACAGTAGGGATCGCTTGAAGGCTTTCAAGAGTACAGACGCGTATCAATATTCTGGATGGGTAACAAACGTAAAAGTGCGGAACCTGGCCACCAAGGATTTATATTTAATCATGGGGAATGTAGGTATTATAAAAAATGATTTGGTGGTAGTTTGCTCTGACTAGGTAGCGAGTTGTTAGCTAGCTAAGTGGCTCAGCTGGTAGCTTGCCAGCTGTTAGCCACAGCTCACGGTTAGCTGTCATTAATCTGGATTAGGCCTGTCGCGATGGTCAATAAATCAATTAATCGCACGATAAAAAAAATGAGCTCGATAATTTTTCCGGCCGCGATAATTTCCATTTGCATGCTTGTTTGTTTTCCTCGTCTCTCTCTCTACCAAAGAGACTGGATGACAACTCTGTTTAAGACATAACCGACATATTTTACGTGAATACTCTCCAAAACGGACATTTAAACATAACGTTGTGTGTATTTGTCCATTCAGACACGAAACAGAGCTCAATTCATTACTCGTGCGCTGTATAGGGGTCTATGGCTGCACGCTTCGGGTCGGGTGTGTGCGCACAGAAAGATGAGACATGATACAATATGAGACATTCATACAATATGAGACATTTCTTCTATCCTTTTCTTTTGGTATAGAATAAAATACCAGTTCGGGGTTCCTCTTTCGGCTGTTGTTGCAGCCTACTGCACAACATATTGCAGGCATTACTGAGACCGTCGGTCGTAAAGATGGCGGCGCAAAGCTACAGTGACATCATGTGACCTGAACGAATTGGTATGAAAACTTTTTCTCTCAAATATTATTTTTTCCCATATGAAATGCTTTTTTGCTATCAGTGTGATAACTTTTTCTCTCGGATCATTGATTTTCTCGCATGTAATAAAGACACAACTCTAGCTCCATAAACCAACAACATGGCGCGAACAGACGTTGTGATTGAGAAGGTAAGTTGGAAGAAAGCTCGTCTAACATTTTTAGGCTTGAACATTTAATATATAGCCCATCGTATACATTATTATTGATGCAGTCAAAAACTCTACAACTACTTTGCAACCAGGCCAGAAGCTTTGGCTCAGTTTGGCTAGCTTACGTTACGTTAGGAAATGTTAGTGGGTATGGGAAGGAATGAAGATGTATTTCATAATTTTATTTTAAATTATATATTATACTGTATTAATAGTCTTTCTAGTTACATTAAGGCTACATGTATTAAAGCAGAGTGCTCTGGGTAAAATTTTATATCCTGTCAAAACATATTTACAATTTGTTATATTTTTGTAATTTTGTATATTTGTAATTTTGAAATATAACATTAAAGAGTATATTTGATGTGATGAATTGCTCTGTCATTTATCAGATTTACCAATTGTTATAATTTCAATTTGTGCTGGTTAATTATGAACAATGGGTAAAATTGGGGGGTGGGGATGGAAGGGGCGGGGCTCCATTAGGGCTCCTCCCCTAACCGCATGTGATCTCACTCCAAGCTTTTGATAAAACTTGAGAACCCTGGTTTTCATATGTAGTGCCATTTCCCTTTAAAGCAACACCAAGGAACTTTTCCTCTGCGGTCGCCCTACAGGTTGGAAGCGGAATTGTCCATTACCGCTGTCGTAAATAATTTAGCCTACCGCAGCCTACTGTCGCACACGCACGCTCGCTGCCAGCACCGGCTTTGGAATCAACAATGGCCACAGACAAGGTAGAGTATGATGCATGATTTTATGAAAGACATCACAAACGAAGAAAAACTATGTATGCCGTAAAGCAGTCGAATTTTTTAGTTCTTTTTGTGCTCCGGTTACTACCCGAAACCCGAACGTTACATAGTGCCAGTAAAAGCGATACAGACCACGTCAGGCTATGGCAGACGTGTCATTTAACCTATTGTAAGTCGATGTACCATCACAAGGGTCTTGGAAATATATTATGAAGGTTGAAAAACTACATAGTGTTACTTTAAAGGGTAACTCATCCCCTGGTCAGAGCCTGACTCCACCCACTGTCAGTATTTGAAAAATGCTGGAAAAGTGGGCAGAGCCCCGCGGAGGGGGAGCGGACCATGCACCTGAGACCCGCGTCTCTCTGAAGGCAAGGGCGTGGTGAGCTGGTGCCTGCTTATGTTACGCAATACGCAGTAGCCTACCACAACATCCAAAAGGAAAATTCAACTGCAGTAGCCACCGTTCAACCTGAAGAGGGCAGCACTCAGACGTTTTTACACCATATATTGAAGAATTAAAACACTTTACACCTAGCCTAGAAATCTAGACGCACCCTAGCGGCAGCAAAAATTATTTTGGAGCCAGTGTGGTCTGGGGGTTGAACGACTTCAGATTTTTTGAAGTCGGCTGTTATGACATTAAAGTTGAGTCGACGTCGACTAGTCGATGACGTCATTCAAAAAACACAAGAGATGGGACTGCTTTGCAACATGCCACAATTTGCAATTAATTAACAGAAAATTATACAGATGCTGACAGCTCATACTGGGGCCGTTTACACCTGGTCACTTCATGCGTTTTTACTGATCTGAATATCAAAACGATTCCATTTACACCTGGTCACATAAATATGTTTTCGCAAAACGGATATAAATCCGATCTTCAAACAACGCGCTATATGCAGATTTAACGGAGTTCACGTCACCGAAAGCAACAGTAGCTAATGAGCTGCATTTTATTGATTATCTGCAAATTTCAAAATCAAAGACTGCAATAAGAGACAGCACTGGTAAGATCATTTTGTTTCTTTACTTTTAACGAAGATGATTGTGTGTCAATATAGCCTACGACTTACTTTCACTTTGATTTGCGATAGTTTGCACGTTGGCTTGATGAATAGATGCTCATCTGCGGTGATGCGTGTTGCCATAGCTTCGTCATATGAATATAACATGACATATAGGCTAAGACACTCTCACACGTTTATTTTTAGCATTGTTGGGAGTATTTTTAGCATTGTTGGGAGAAGTTCAATTTACATATGTGGTTTCAACAACCAGATGAAGCTTGCCCAGTTTCGTCTGGAATGCGGGCGGCCCAGACCTCCTCCTGAAGCGGTTTGAGCGATCGGATTTAAACCCGTCTCGAATGCGTTTCGGAGGGCATTTACACCTGGTGTTTTCACGATCGGATAGCTATCAGATCACAGAAACACATGAAGTGGCCAGGTGTAAATAGCCCGCTGTTTACATCAACATTTAGGATGAAAAGAAAAAAGAAAAGAAAAAAAAAAACTATAAATTCACATCTGCGCGTTAGTGATGCGCAGATCCAAGTAATACAAAATAATATTCCAATTAATTGCGGGTGAATTAGAGGTACATCATTAATATGTTTAAATAAATATAAGAAACATTTTTTTTAATGATTTTAATAAAGAGACTGAACTCTCATTTCCCGGTAAAAAAGTGAATGTGCGTCATGCTTTTACTTTCGTTTTCAACAATATCTAGTGTTAGGTTAGTAAAGTATTTACACACACTTGATGTACCAATGCTGCTTTCTTGCTGCAATGACCCTCTGGGCTCTTCATCTGTTGTCGTCTGCAACATGTTAGTATCAAAATTAGCGCAATCATAGTGTCACATGATCAACGTGACTAGTCGACCTATGGTCGACGTCAAGCTTAAAGCGTCACGGCATTGCATTAAGGTCGACTAGTCGGTTCAACCCCTAGTGTGGTCTAGCAACTCTCCGTTGACTTTCGAGCTGGAAAAACCAAAAACTGGTCAGGCCAATCAGATCGTGTATAGAGTCGGCGGGCGGGCTTAACATAACGACGACAGAGTTGCGACGGTTCACTGTTACTTTAGGGGCAGTCATGGCCTAATGGAAACAGAGTTGGACTGGTGACCCAAAGGTTGCTGGTTCGATTCCAGTACCGGCAGGAATATGACTGAGGTGTCCTTGAGCAAGGCACCTAACCCCCAATCGCTCCCCGGGCGCCACTCAAGGCTGCCCGCTGCTCCGGGTGTGTGTATCCACGTTTGCAGTGTGTGTGTGTTCACTACTCACTACTCTGCTCCTAATGTGTGTGCACTTACTTGGATGGGTTAAATGCAGAGGTCAAATTCCAAGTATGGGTTACCATACTTGGCCATCACGTGTCACTTTCACTTTCACTTGAAAACAAAGAACGGCTGCTGCTGCTGGCGAACAGCGGTCTTTCTGTCACGGTTTATAAATTCTCTGCCTTCTTCTTGTCTCGTGATTATGTGTGTGTATTGTGTGTGTGTCTCCGTGTGGGCGTGGCCGCTAAGTGGTCGTCTTCGTGGTCTTCGTGGTCTTTGTGTTCCTGGATTGTTTTCCGTGTCTTCACTGCCGGTTCTACTCACGTCATTCCTTGGATACTGGATCATCACCACAGATCATCACTTACCACCAGGTTGCCTATCGAAGTCCCTGCGTCACTTGCCCTGTCTATGTTCTCTGTGTTCAGTGTGTTTGACCAGCGTTTCTGTTTATTCCTAAATAAACATTGTTAACTGCATTTGCTTCCAGTCGTTTTCCTGACACTTTCGATTTGGCTTTGGCCGCGACTCTGGAGGACTTGAAGTTAAACTTTCTTTGAAACAAGAACAAAGAACGGCTTTGCTCTGACTCTGTCGCTCTGACTACGTCACCTTCTTCGTTGCTCTGGTTGGTTGTAGCGCTATCCTATTGTGTGCAGAGGGAATTTGAAAGACAACCGTTTATCCCGCCCCTCGGATTGAGGCATGCCAATGGTGAGTTCCCAGACCTAACATCTTGATGTGTGTCTGGTATGCCAGGCTACTTTACACCCAAATGTCAAAAAATGTACTCGAATCAATGAACAGCATTAATAAAGCCCCAGTCTTACAGATCATTAACTAAAAAAAGTTGTTTCAGGGTTTAGTTACCCTTTAAGTTACAGATTTTAAAGAAACATAAACAGCAACACATCGTGTGCCCCACGATTAGCTTCATTCCATTTTAATGAAGAATCATATATTTTGCCACCATAATGGTGTAGTTAGCATTTTTCTTCAAATAAACTTTTTTTTTTTTTTTTTTTTTCATTATTTTCTATTTGTGGTGTGTCTCATTTAGGGGCACAATCGATAGATGAGTCAGATCAGTTCCTGACATACACACACACACAAGCACCATCAGCTCTTCTCATGAGCAGGAAGTACCCTCTTATATTCACAGGCACTTTGAAACAACGCAAGGACTGCAATGCCAAGACCTTGTCTTCTCATTTTGATATTGGGTAAATACAATTTTTAATTCTTGGACTTTTTTTGATTACAGATTAAGATATGATAATTATATATAGCCTAGTAGGCTACTGCATGTCACAATGTAATATTTCATCCTAATAATAAAACTGTCTACTTAAAGATTATGAACTTTAAAAGTCTAGCAATAGGTTACATCTTTTTATTGTTCCGTCATCTCTCAGATTTTTACTGAGCTTTTCACTTATTTTTTAACTGAACTGAAACTCGTGGCTAATACCAGCCAGAAAGTTACCTTAAAGTCGTCATGAAATCAAATTTTACCATTCGTATTTTTATATGTAATATTGTAGTGTTTATTATAAATGATTTATCTGTGCACTTGATTATTTTTTTAAAATTCATGTACCTTTATAATCTCAGGGATTAAAGTGAAAAAAATTCTTCTGACTGAAATTTCATATTCAACTTTATTTAAATAGTCGAGACCAATAGCGTTTTAAACCGCTTTAATATTGCCAGTTTGCGTATTTTAAAAGCTATTTTAATCTGTGAAAAAAAAATTAATTAGCTTGACAAATAATCAACCATCTACATAACTTTTCAGTGCATGTTTTTATTTATCTTAAGAGACCAAACAATGCTAAAGTATATATATATATATATATATATATATATATATATATATATATACATATACTTTGTTCCATGGCAAATCGTTTTGGCTGAGGGCAAAGTGAAGTTTCATAACTTTATATGTTTAGGCTATTTAATTTTAACTTTGTAGCCTATTAGAGAGCTGAGTTATGTTTGACTGAATTGTTTGCTTTATTTCTCATTGTATAGCTTCTTATAGCTATTAGGCTACTTATACTTTTATACTGGATATTATTGATCATTAAAACTGTCATTTAACAAAAAGAGACAGGGTTGTGTAATGTTATATATTCTAAAATATATAAAATATTCTTTATATATTTTACTATGCATTCTCTTCACTGTATGTGTACATGCATAATAAAACAAAACGAAACAACCCTGTCTCTGTTTGTTAAATATCAGTTTTAATGATCAATAATGTTTCATATTTTTAAAATGAAAACAAAAAGAAGCAGGGTTGTGTTTTATATTTCGTGTTGTTATAAATATATGCAGTGAAGATAATCAATGTGCGTTGTCTGAACCACATTTGTGTGGCCATTAATATTATGATAATATGTTCATTTCTAAATGAAAATAGGTGTTTTGTATATATTTCGTCTTATTGTTGATGAAAAGAGGCAGAGTTGTATTGTATACCATATTTCGTTTTATTGTTGCCTAAAATATACATAAAGAGATAACCGGAGTAGCCAGTGCGAGCTGAGTGACGCGATCAAGAACGCCGCGGTTCCGTTTGCAGAATAACCGGACTTGCGTCCTCTCGTCCTCGGGAGTTCGGTTCTCCTGAGTCGAACTTGGCAAGTCTGAACTACCAAGGACGCAAGTCCGAAGTTTGCGTACTTGGTATTGAGGAACGGCCAATATTGACCCGCGTTCTGTTGTCTATCATGCACCGTGCACGTTTGCGATGACGTAGCCTATATGCACGCAAACGCACCAGAGTTCGATAGAATCAAGTTGAATGTGAAACCAGACCAACGCTGCGGGGGGCGGCGGGAACAAACGCGCTCGGATTCGGACCGCAGCAAACCAGCTGTAGCCTAGCCTGACATGCACTTCTCCAAAACTAAGATTAATTGAGTCAACACTTAGCAGTTTTTCCGTGAGCGGGAATTGAAAACCCCGAGTGGACCATAAGCGAA
The DNA here is from genome assembly GCA_030770095.1 of Gila robusta. Classification (NCBI taxonomy): domain Eukaryota; kingdom Metazoa; phylum Chordata; class Actinopteri; order Cypriniformes; family Leuciscidae; genus Gila; species Gila robusta. The sequence goes on from JAVALU010000706.1 coordinate 26,527, forward strand.
GTGATTACAGAATGTTAGAGTGGAGAGAGGAACGTGCTTTCGCTCCAATCCAGGCTTTATCACATCCCCCTCAGCAGGGTGAATACACCTCGTCTTTCCTTAATTTAAAAAAAAAATAAATTTTTATTATCTTTTTAAGATATAACAACAACATTTCAGCCTTTCCAGTTCACATTCATTATAATAATAACAATACAATACATTAAGGTTGAAGAAAAAAAAAAAGAAAAAAGAAAAAAAAAAAAAGAGAAAAGAAAACAATCAAGTTACCAATAAGAAAAATAAACTTGTGACAGATTTATATCCCATGACAAAAATAGTTCTAGTGACATATTATCCATTAAAAATTTCTAAATGAATATTCATTACTGATATGCATTTCTTGTTTGTAATTAAATTAAGAGACTTAAAATAAAAATCCACCTCTATCAAAAACAACTTAAATGATGGTGAAGAATTCTGGAATTTACATTTATGGATATGAAACTTGCCTAACAAAATGTAAAGGTTTATTATAGTACATAGTTTCTTTTCTTTGTATTCAAAATAAGTGATAATGTTCTTCCCCTCAATGTTGATTTTGTGTTTTGTTTTACATAATATATAGTTCTCAAGTTCTTTCCAAAATGCATTACTGTATGAACAACCATAAAACAAGTGGGTTACATTTTCAAGTTCATTTTTACAAAAAGTACATTTGTTATCAATATCAAGAAATCTTGAAATGTACATCTTAGATGGGTGTATGTTATGTAATATTTTTAGATGTAATTCTCTAATTTTATTTGTGACACAAAATTTAAAAGGAATAAGCCATGCCTTTTGCCAATTAATATTCATAAAAATAGCATCCCAGAAAAATTTCCCTCTAGGTATTATTTTTTTGGCATTGTAGAAACATTCTCTAATATGTTTATTAGTACATTTTTTGCTTAGAATGTCAATACCATTTATGTAAAGAATGTTAGGAGTAATGCGTTGTACATTTTGCTCTACATAGCTTTTCATTAATTCTAATATTCCACTGGGAATAGAGTTAATTACTGAGCTAAATTCTTTAAATTTTACAGGGAAAGTTTTCTGTGTAAGAAAGTCTTCATAGCTAAGAAGTTGACCATTAGGGTTAAATAAGTCTTTCAAGTAGATGATATTATTATCTATCCAGTTTTGTAAATACAATGATTTGTTCCTTTTAATAATATACTCATTGTTCCAGATGATAGATTTATGTGGTGAAAAGTTGTGTGAATAACAGCTTCCAGGCTAACAGAGCTTGTTGATGAAATTCCGACATCTTAACTGGTAATTTAGAAATACTGTAATTACAAGACAGTAAGAACTTGAGACCTCCAACCTTCTTGAATATATTATGAGGAACAAAATTCCATAATGAATCTGGGGCTTTTAAGCATTCCTTTAACCATTTAACTTTAAAAGTATAATTTAAATCCACAAAATTCAACAGATCAAAACCCCCTTTAGCTTTAGGACCAGAAAGCAAAGCCTTTTTCAAATGATGATGCTTATTCTTCCATACAAATTTTACAAACATATCATTGATTTCTTTACATGTAGAATCACACACATTAAGGGAGAGTGCTGGATACACAAATCTAGAAACTCCTTCATCCTTAGTCAAAAGGACCCTAAGATTGATAAGTCTCTTTGAAGCCATAGGTTCAATATAGTTTTAGATTTTTTCATTTTGGGGGAGAAGTTAAATCGTTGGCGCTCTATAACATTCTTACAAACAAAAACCGAGATATCTAATACAATTTTTAACAGGCATATTATATATGGTTTTAACGTTTGTTTCAAACGTTTGTTTCGATTTATTCAATCTTAGTCCAGAAGCAGCTGAAAATTCGTCTATTAATGCTACAGCTTTTCCAATCTGATGTTTGTCCTTTAAGAATAATGCTGTATCATCAGCTAGTTGGGTCAGTTTAATTTCCTTTCCAAAAATAGACAAACCTTCAATTATTGGGTTCTTTAAAATATGTAATGAGAGCAATTCGACAACAATCAAAAATAAAAAGGGAGAAATCGGACAGCCTTGACGGATCTTTCCTTAATTTAAAACCTATAGAGGGTATGCACGTGACGTCAGCGTTGGCCGGAGTGACTGCGGTTACGCCCACAAGTGGCAAAAAGACTGAGCGGCAGCATTGGTTTTCAGCGTGAATGCTGCGGAAAAACACACAAAACGCGTCTAAAACGGGAAAGAGCTTTGAGACTGACTGTACAACTAGATTTGACAAGAAATATGAGGTATATTTTTACAGACTACCGAAAGCTACAGAACAGAGAAGCAAATAGATCGCTGCAATTCATAGAAACAACTGGACTCCAGGCAGCGAAAGGTGGATTTGCAGTTATCATTTTTGTGTCAATATGCTGAATTTAGTGGTAAAATCATTCTCTATATATTGTATTGTTATATATTGCAGTGGCAACTCATCAATCAAATATTTACCACTGTATATTCTGTATAATTTGACATTTTTAAATAAACACTGACAAAAAACTATACAAGTTTTAAGTCTAGACGATATGATGATATATATAACATTGATATAAGTGATCACCTGGATTTAGATCTGCCTATATTGTATTTATATAAAGCGTTCACAGGCAAATTTGCTGTATGTATTTACCCGGTGTCAAAATCAGGCACATATAAATGTCAGGAAACACGATTCCTGGCTGCATGTCAATATCCATGGATCACTGGATCTTTAGTAAGTTGTAACTCCAGCCACGCAGCAGCTCTTCTGCCACTCAGTCCGGCTGAGGGGGCGTGTTCCGGCGGGAAAGTGACGTTAATGCATTCCCTCTATTCAAACTAAAATTAAGACATTTATCACACTATTTGAGAAATGAAAGCCTATTAACGGCCTTAACATTATGAAAAGTGAATTTAAAGACAGACGGGAACCCTGCAATTGATGGAAATCCATCATAGAGTCGCTGCAAATAAATAAATAAATAAATAAATAAATAAATAAATAAATAAATAAATAAATACATACATACATACATACATACATACATACATAAATACATAAATAAATAAATAAATAAATAAGGTGTGATTCCTTCCGGAAAATTTGGCTGCTCGTCCTCGTTCTCATCGTCGGGTTCCTCAATTAAAAATGCACAAAACCAGCACCAAAAGTAGCATTAATGCTAAGTAGTAAAAATTATTACAATTTAAAATAATAGTTTTCTATTTTAATATACTTTAAAAATATATATAATTTATTTCTGTGATGCAAAGCTGGATTTTCAACAGCCATAACTCCAGTCTTTACTGTCACATGATTCTTCAGAAATCATTCCAATATGCTGATTTATTATCAATGTTGGAAACAGTTTTTTTTATTGAACCTGTGATACTTTTATCAGGATTCATTGATGAATAAAAAGTTAAATAGAACAACATTAAATTAAAATAGAAATTCTTTACTGTCACTTTTTTATATCAAGTTAGTACATCCTTGCTGAATAAAATTATTAATTTCTTTAAAAAAAAAAAAAGAAAGAAAGAAAGAAAATGACTGACCCCAAACTTTTGAACGGTAGTGTATATTGGTACAAAATATTTCTATTTTAAGATGCTGTTCTTTTTTTAACTAAGAATCCTGAAAAAAGTATCAAAGGTTAGTTTATTATAATAGTATAAATTATTTTATAATAGAAAACAATTATTTCAAATTGTAGTAATATTTCACAATATTACTGTTTTTTTCTGTATTTTAGATCAAATAAATGCAGCCTTGATGAGCATAAAAGGCTTCTTTAAAAAACATTAAAAATAGTAGTGTCCAGACTTTTGGCCGGTAGGCTACTAGTAGTAAGTATAGGATAGAATGTGTCAAAATGATGGATGGTGACCTTTGACCCTGCCCCTCCCCGTCCCTTGGGATGACATAACCCCCCTCCTTGTGCCCTTGGGATGACCTTATCCTTTTGCTGACCTTGCCCTAGTGGTGACCTTGTGGCCTTTGACCCGGTGTGTAATAGTAAAAATATGTCCCTGCCCTCGTGGGTATATATAGATTTCATGTGACGTCACACAGTGGTGCGGCCGCCATTTGTAGGACCGACTTGCAACATACGTACAGACGGTTGGTCTGGGAACGCCCCCGGGAACGCCCCGTCACGTGATGTGAATTTAGCCCTTGGGGGAAAACATTGCCTTGGCGCTCATTGAAATACACGCGACAATCATGCCGAAGAGGTGCTGTGTCGTTTTCTGTACCGCCAATAAACAAACAAGTTATGAATTGAAGTTCTACATCCTTCCTAATAAACACACACAACCGGAAAGGAGAACAAAATGGCTACAAGCAAAAATAGTAGTGTAATACTTCTGTGATATTTTGTAATACCTCTATAGTAAGTTACTTCTATAGTATGTCCCAAAATACTATAGTATTCCTATAGGATTACTTTAATATTTTGTCCTAAAATACTACAAGATTCCTATAGTTGTTTTTCATAAGGGATGTCTCATTCACATTAGCGTTATCAGCTGAAGGCTCGCTTGATAGGCCAATCGCTACGGTCTACACTCAATACAGACTACAGTCTGTGAGTTAGGGATCACTGTCAGCACAGTCCCTCGGCAACCTCGTACTACTGATCACCGTTTTACAAAAGGAGTAATAGTTTGGAGTGAAGCATACGTACAATTGGTAAGTGACAGGTTTTATGGAGTTATAGTATGCAACATATACAAAAGTTGATTGAGTTATAGGCTAATGTTACCGCTACAGCTACCGCGATGTCTTTCTGGAGATTCAACCAGATAGCAAAATATGTCTGGAAACGACACCTCCGGCCATTTGGTTGGGTCATTGACCCAGTTTTTAATTAAATAAGGGCAATCATAACCTATTGCAGTTAATTTTGCAATGCACCGTTCCCGGTCGGCAGGCGCCAATGACTCGCAATACAACATTTTTGTCATTCAAATACACACGACGTTCGCAGTGTTTTCCCCCACGCCGACCACGCCCCCAACTATGACTAGTTGCCGACTGTATGTATGCCGTCTATCTGCTGTGCTGTAAACTGTGATAACAGCAAATCACACAGAAATGTTGAGAAATTAACGTTGACCTGGAAATTTAAATAAAAGTAAAATTAGCAAATTACAGCTTTTAGCTAGCTAAATTAAAACATGTAGTTTACAATTGGAACACATATAACCTTATTCTAGACCGCAATCTATATTACACTAGTAACCTTAGTTATACGTTTGGCTGAATTATGTTGTTGTTACCTGCTTCAGTTTGCTAAACTACTGCTCACTGTTTCTGCCTTAATACATTGTTTAAATGAATAGATTATTAGCTTCTGCATGATTTGTAGATTTGTAGATGTAGATTTATTTATTTATAATATTCAAAACACTGTAAATATGTTCATAATCTGTAAATCTGGAAATGTCTATTCTGACTAAACCCAACTGTGATACTTTTATTCTCATATATTTATATTTTTATTTTTTATTCTTACAATTTGTAGTATTATGTTTCTTGTTGTATTTGTATCTGTATATGTCCACTGGAAGCCTCAGTACCAAAAACAAATTCCTTGTGTGTGCAAGCACACTTGGCAATAAAGCTCTTTCTGATTCTGATTCTGATTCTGATTTGTATACATTTCTGAAATGCATAACTTGGACAGTGGATACTCTAAATTGTAATGTAGACGCATGGGCGGAGTGGCAATCGGGAGAGTCAGGATTTTTCCCGGTGGGCCGGTAGTGTTTCGAGTCTGATAATAGTTATACATTGCAGTTCTTAGCAACACCATCCGGCGGCCTGGTGTGCGGCCGCTGCCCGCTGGTCAATCTGTGCAGCCTCTCTGCTCAACCCGTAAATAAATGCATCGATCCGCAAATTCAGTTTCAGTTCTTAAATGGTCTAGTGGTTGATCTTTTGCCAAGCGTGTCAGAGGTTACGGGTTCTAATCCGCACCCGTATAGTTTTTTTCTCTCTCATCAAAACTGAATATGTTCATGGTTACAGTCTATATCAAGCAGGGATACGTTTGTTTGCATTAACTGCATTTTATTTTGTGATTTCACCGGAATGAATAGAGAGTCTTCACAACAACGATAGATTGAAGCCCTGCGTCCGAGTGAAGACTGCTACCACTGCGCGCCGCGCGCCACGGCAACGAGCGCTCAGCTTGATTTAAAGGGTAACTAAACCCCTGGTCAGAGCCTGACTCCACCCACTGGCAATATTTGAAAAATGCTGGAAAAGTGGGCAGAGCCCAGCGGAGGGGGGCGTGCACCTGAGACGCATCTCTCTGTATGGAACCTGCCTACGTCACCAACAACCGTTACGACACGAACCACCGCAAACATCCAATAGGAAAATTCAACTGCAGTAGCCACCGTTCAACCTGAAGAGGGCAGCACTCAGACGTTTTTAAACCATATATTTTAGAATTAAAACACTTTAAACCCAAATGTCAAAAAATTTACTGGAATCAATGAACAGCATTTATGAAGCTCCATTCTTACAGATCATTAACTAAAAAAAGTTGTTTTAGGGTTTAGTTACCCTTTAAACGAACTGCTGACTCCACTAAAGTCTAGTAAAAACTTGCCTTATTTTACGTTTGCTGACATTTACATTTAAGCAGGTTCCAGCTCACCACACCCTTGGTACGAGCTACCACGCCCTTGGCAGTATAAAAACCATCTTGTTTCGTCAAAACCACTAGCGAGTCAGGAGTTGGAATTGCGAGTATTGAAAACGATCAGGATGAACTAATGAATTAACTGGACTTAACACTCTGGTCTTGTCATATTTCATAGCTATGGGTATCTCCATACACAACAACGTTTGTGTGCATCTTACGTAGAGGTGTCACGATTCTCCAAATCCTCGATTCGATTCAATTTTCGATTCTAAGGTCACGGTTCGATTCGATTCTCGATTTTTACATTTACTTTTTTTAAACCCGAAACTGGCCAATCAGGATGCTCTCTGTCTTACATGCGCTTCATGAGGCACACACGCAAGGTCTCTCGCTCTCTCGCTCTCTCCCTGTCTGCCGTGCGCTCTATACAGTTTGGAGCACAGTTTTTTCTGTCTCGCATGCGCGCTCTTGCTCGCTCACTCTAGATTCCGGGAGATTTTAACTCATTTGCGTGCATCAGGGAGCCGCTATCAATATGCGGGAGACTCCCGGAACTTCCGCAAGACTTGGGATGTCTGCAAACTGTGGCATTTTTGAAGCGCGAACGTTGTCAACATAACTCACTGGAAATCCAAAAAACTTCCACACCTGCGACTTCAATGAAAGAGGAGGGGGTTCAAGTTCTGTCGATGGGTCTCCTGCATCTGCAGTTGCCATGCTATCTTTTGAGTGGCTGTAGCTAGAGGAGGTTGACCATAGACTCGCAGTTCGAGTTCGAGATTGTGAATTAATTTCGATCGATTTCAATTTAAAATCGAAATCGTGACACCCTTAATCTTACGTCATTGCAAACGTGCACGCCGCATGACAGAAAACAATATGCGGGTCAATTTATTGTGTTTTTTATTAATTTGGTGCTATTATGCATAGCTGAGTAAACAACACAGGTTTACTGTGTGTGTGTGTGTGTGTGTGTGTGTGTGTGTGTGTGTGTGTGTGTGTGTGTGTGTGTGTGTGTGTGTGTGTGTGTGTGTCGCATAAGCTGTCTTTCCGCTGCTTGCAAAAGGAGATAGTGGATTTCCATTAATTTGTTGCCCTGATTGCACACAATATGCGCGAATACACTGCAGGATCACTCTTGCTCGTATCCAAGGTAAATCATCAACACTATCATCCCTTACATGTGTTTTATTTAACTAAATACATCATAATCGGCTAAATAGCATGCGCAGGATACTTTTATTCCTGAACAAGTGCGCACCCGGGTCCGTGTTGCTTTCACATACACGCGAACCGCAGCACGGTTCGAGAACAACCGAACCCAGACCACCTCCTCCAGGTAGTCTCGGGTTTGGGACCCCAGTGCGCACCCGGGACCACATGACAGCGTTCACATTAGCGATTTTTCATGCGAACCGTGCCCCGTTCCGAACTAAAGAGCCAGTGTGAAAGCCCCCTCAGAGTCTGACAGCAGCTGTCAATTAATCCGTCACTGCGGGTCTCAGGTGCATGCCCCCCCGCTCACAGTCCCGCCCTCGGTTTCGTCCCCTCTATCTCCGCTGGGCTCTGCCCACTTTTCCAGCATTTTTCAAATATTTCCAGTGGGTGGAGTCAGGCTCTGACCAGGGGTTTAGTTACCCTTTAACAGTAAAAACGGATCTATAGCTAAACTGCTATCTATTTTATTTAAATACTGTTGCTTTTCATCTGTAGTGAGGTGTGCTATTTTAGTGTGCGACATCTTTCCGATCACCAGGAAGAGGTTACGCAATTTAACGCAAAGGTTCCTAAAGATGGCGGCCACAACAAAAAAGTCACGTGACTGAAACACATCTATAAGCATAGATATTATATAGAGACTTCTATGTCTATAAGGGATTGCTGTGAAAGTGAGAAAAAGATTTTTTCTAATAATGCCACATATTTTACACTAAAGTTGAGAAAGCATTCTGTTCTTTAAAAGTATATATGGTTATAAAATGTACATCTAGTTATTAACAAATATAATATTTCAGAGTTTTTCTAATAATGACATATTTTACACTAAAGTTGAAACACATTCTGTTCTTTAAAAGTATATAAATGAAATGCTTATAAAATGTACATTTAGTCATTTACAAATATATTTTCACACTAACTAAAGTTGAAAAACATTCTGTTCTTTAAAAGTATATAAATGAAATGGTTATAAAAATGTACATTTAGTCATTTTACAAATATAATATTTCAGAGTTTTCTAATAATGAAATATATTTTCACACTAACGGCAGTTGAAACACATTCTGTTCTTTAAAAGTATATAAGGAAATGGTTATAAAATTTACATTTAATCATTTACAAATATAATATTTCAGAGTTTTTCTAATAATGATACATATTTTCACACTAACTGCAGTTGAAAAAACATTCTGTTCTTTAAAAGTATATAAATGAAATGGTTATAAAATAAATATCATACTAAATTTACTGATCTAATTATTTTAGATAAAATAAAAAACACTTTACATTTTCAGAGAGTTGAAGAATGTGTTTAAAGTTGAAAAGTACCCAGCGTTTCTCTCACACAACGGCATTTTGACAGTCAGTGATTCAGGCAGAGCGCTACACAGAAGCTCAGAAGGCGTCTCAAGCGATGCGCCACTTCCTTCCAAAGTGCTCCAGCTGAGCCACCACAAGAGGGCGCCACCTCCTCGCCTAACAAAGCCAGCACCACCGGTCTCTCAGCCCCGACCAGCGGCTGAAGTCCGTCACCGTTTACGCTCAGCAAAGCGCCGACAGTTCCCAGAGAGGCGTGGTCCCCGACCCAAGATTGTGTTGAACCCCGAGCCTCGCAAGCCTTCCTAGCCAGAGGAAGAAAGAAACGGAGCTTAAGTCCCGCCGAGGCCGGACCAAGCTCCAGAAGACTTCTCAAACATTTCCCAGTTCTCTCTTCTCAGGCGACTGGAAATGTGAATACTGCAGTAAATGGGTCTGTTATGAAACACGCATACCTGCAAACAAACGCCGTTTTTACGGTGACGTAAATAAAGCTACGACCAACGAGTCTTCAACTCTCTTCCCGCTCACAGCGGAAGAGAGTTGAAGACTCGTTGGTTGTGTTTATATGTAGGCGCGCGCATTTCGCTATGGGCGCTATGGGCGCTCACAGCGGAAGAGTTAATAAATGTAGAAAGGGTACTACGGGTACACAAACAAACTGTCCCCATAGTGTCAGTTCCCCACTGTGTTTTAGCGAGAGATGTGTTAAAGGAGGCGCCCGCGGGAATGCGCGCGCCCCTAAGCATAAGCGCTGTTCATGCAGCACAAAACACACAGAACAACTGGGCGGCCGGGTCCTTATATCACAGCGGCCCCCCTCCGGTCTCTATTCAACCCCTAGCTATGCGGGCCAAGGCCTGGGAGGCTATCCCCGGTATATCAGAATGGGTGTTGAACATAATAAAATGAGGCTACTCGCCACAGTTCGCTCGCAGACCCCCGCAATTTTCAGCCATGGTCATGACGACAGTAGAAGGGGGCTTGGCTCACGTTCTCTGCTCTGAACTGTCGAAACTGTTAGAATAGGGTGCTGTAGAACCAGTTCCCCTTTCAGAAAGCGAGTCAGGCTTTTACAGTCGCTACTTCCTCGTCCCAAAGAAGGATGGCGGTCTCAGGCCCATCCTAGGCCTCAGACACCTGCACAAAGCGCTGATGACGCGCCCTTTCAGGATGCTGAAAACCAAACAAATACTCGCGCATATCCGCCCGGGTGATTGGTTTTTCTCAGTGGATCTGATTGATGCGTACTTTCACATTCAGATCTCGCCCCATCACAGGCCATTCCTGAGATTCGCATTCAAAGGGCAGGCTTACCAGTATACAGTACTACCCTTTGGCCTATCTTTAGCACCCCGTACATTTATGAAGTGTATGGATGCGGCACTTACCCCCCTAAAGACAGCGGGGAGTGCGGGTGTTAAACTACCTCGACGATTGGCTAATCATAGCCCAGTTGAAAGCGCAGTTAATAATGCACAGATCCTGGCTCCTCAGCCGCCTAGAATGCCTGGGTCTCAGGATCCCAGCCAAAAAAAATATTTTCTGGGCATAGTGTTAGACTCTGTGCAAATGAGAGTGCGCCTCTCAGCAGGGCGGCGCTCGTCATTCAGCGCCTGGCAGCATTTTTCAGAGCGAATGCCTGCGCTCCTCTCAAAAGATTTCAGAGGATGCCGGGTCTGATGGCTGCAGCATCATCGGTACTCCAGCTAGGACTGCTAAACATGCGTCCCCTTCAATGCTGGTTAAACCAATGTGTACCAGCTCACGCGTGGCGATCTGGCCAACCACGAATCAGAGCGACCCACGGCTGCATCAAAGCCCTGGCTCCCTGGAAGGTGAGAGACTGGTATCAATCTGGCGTGAGTTTGGGTGCGATTTCAAGGAGAAAGATGATTTCGACAGACGCCTCCAATTTGGGCTGGGGAGCCCTGTATGAGGGCAGGCCCGCCTCTGGTCTTTGGTCGAACCCAGAGAGGAGCCTGCATATAAACTGTCTAGAGATGAAAGCGGTCGCACTAGCCCTGAGTTTTCTCCCATATTTGAAGAACCACCATGTCCTGGTTCGAACAGACAATATGGCAGTGGTGTCATACATAAATCGCCAGGGCGGGCTCAGGTCGAACAACCTACATATCATGGCCAAGAGCATCATTATATGGGCTCAGCACAACCTGCGCTCCCTGAGGGCGGCGCACGTGCCAGGTTTTTGGAACCAGGGTGCGGATACGTTATCCAGAGACAACGTTTCCCCAGAGGAATGGTCTCTTCACCCACAGACAGTGCAATTGATATGGAGCATCTTCGGCGAGGCAGAGGTCGACCTCTTCGCCTCAGAAGACAACGCTCACTGCCAGACATTTTTTTCAAAGAGCAGGGACGCACTGGCCAGTCGCGGGCCAGCTTTTCCCCCGGTCACGATGCTACCACAGGTCATCGAACGGATCAGGGGGGACAGGTGCACAGTGCTGCTGATAGCCCCACTCTTGAAGACCCAGCTATGGTTCTCAGAGCTGACAGAAATGATGGATACAGCCCTATGGCCGATACCGTTGAGGAGAGACCTCCTCTCGCAGACGAACGGGTTGATTTGGCTTACCGGTCCCAATTTGTGGACCCTTCACGTATGGCCTCTCAACGGGTATCCGAGTGTCTCACAGAGGGAGTGATGAAAACCATCACTGAAGCGAGAGCGCCTTTGACTAGGCGCCTCTATGCTCAAAAATGGGTGGTATTTTCGGGCTGGTGTAAAACACGGAGCCTGGATCCCTACTCATGCGAGATACCAAGTGTACTCACCTTTTTACAAGAGCTTTTGGAAGTGGGTCGCACCCCCTCCACGCTCAAAGTATATGTAGCGGCCATAACAGCATCTCACACTCTTGTGGCCGGGAAATCACTAGGGAAAAACGACCTCATTGTGTGCTTCCTTAGAAGAGCGAGAAGGTTGAAACCTCCACGACCCCCCTCTGTGCCCATCTGGGACCTCTCCACGGTCCTGGAGGCAATGAAGGGTGCTCCATTTGAGCCGCTCAGATCTGCTGACTTAAAGCATCTCTCGCTCAAAACTGCTTTTCTGCTGGCTCTCGTGTCAGTCAAAAGAGTAGGTGATTTACAAGCGCTGTCAATGAACGCTTCCTGCCTTGAGTTTGGCCCAAACGACTCCAGAGTCGTCCTCAAACCAAGACATGGTTATGTTCCTAAAGTGCTCTCGACTCTGTTCAGAGCACAGGTTATTTCGTTGGTTGCTCTTTCCTCGTCGGACGACGAAGGAGACGCAAACTTACTCTGCCCTGTCAGGGCTCTCAGAATTTATATGGAGCGTTCTGCCCCGTTCAGACAGTCAGAACAGCTCTTTATCTGCTTTGGCGGCTGCACTAAAGGGCTTGCCGTTTCAAAGCAGAGATTATCGCGCTGGATAGTGGACGCTATCGCGCTGGCTTATGAGTCTAAGGGCCTTCACTGCCCCTTAGGCGTCAGAGCTCATTCCACAAGAGGTATGGCCTCGTCTTGGGCTTGGTCGAGTGGAACACCTATTCCTATTGGTTATGGCGCAATCGTTAGCCTATTTTTACAAAAACGGCTTCTACGGGGCCATAACGTAAGATACAAAGTAATGGAGCCTTTTATACATTGTCATGTTTCTTTAGAAATAAATAATGGACAAATGAAGTCTTTGGACGCCTCAGATGTAAAGTTAGTCGCTGTCAAAGTGACGCCAAAATGAATGGGAGTCAATGGAATGCTAACAGCAGGTGAAGTTCTCCTACAATGGCGGCCCCCATGAGGCTTCAGTTTCCGGCTTGTGAATTACCCCCTTGCTTATACTACGCCTTAAAAGTACTCTTTTTGTGAAGAAAAAGTACATACTTTTGAGTGAGTAGCAAGTGTGTTTTGAGTGTGTCTTTAACGGACCTGTGTTGCGTGCATCCTGTCACCATAAACTGCCCTGTCAATCCTCTTGTCACAGTTAAAATCCTCCATTCAATCTAATTTAATTTCCTACCATTTCGGAGAGAAATGTAGTAGCAAGTTCATCTGCCAGTCGTGGGTCTTTCATGCGGAGACTCTCCTCATGTGTTTACAATTTGAATATAATGATGCATTTAAAAGTTAATGGTTTAACGTATCTTTATAAAAGTTCACAATGCTGCTGCACTGCATATGCAATATAATGTAGACAACATTGAATAAATAAATTTTCGTCAGGTTAGATACTGATAATTAATCACTCAAACCCCTTTATCTAAACCTATCTAACCGGCGGACTCGCGCGTCTTCCATGTCTGTAGTTTTAACCGAAGTGTTTGTAGTTCTAACCGAATCCCCGTCCAGCGCACGATGGGTTGTGGGCAATATTAGCCGTTAGCGTGCGCATCGATCTGCATTTCGGATTCTGGAAATAGTAGACCATCCGTGTATCTTTGGAACACTCGTTTCAACATACTACGATTTGGGACGTACTAATTCTATTTTTGAATACTATTTAGGACGGATAGTATGCGAATTGGGACGCACCCATAGTGAGCAATGAGCATCGATGCTTCCTGGTTTTCATAGTGCATTATGGGACTTTTCAGGGAGTAAATGTTTCAGGGCTGCCTCTCAATTCTTATTTGTGCATCCTCGTTTCCTTTCCTTGCTTCCTTTCCTCGCGTCTCAGCTCAAACCCTGTAGGATACGAGGGAAGGCTGCAAGGAAAGAAAGGAGGACGGAGGAATCGAATAAAAGCTTTTTTATACATCCGAATACTTGATCACTTGAGCGTCACTTCATAGCGTCATCAGCAGCGCTCAAAGGATCTGCCTTTATGTTGCATTAGTTTTGAAATTCCTAATAAATAATAATAAAGCAAGATACCCTGTTTGTAATTGCTGTTATGCAGATGTTCTATGCATTTGTTGAATTATTCATTTATAATTAAATATAATTGTGAAGACCTCTCCACGATTATGGCCAAACTCAAGGCAGGAAGCGTTCATTGACAGCGCTTGTAAATCACCTACTCTTTTTACTGACACGAGAGCCAGCAGAAAAGCAGTTTTGAGCGAGAGATGCTTTAAGTCAGCAGATCTGAGCGGCTCAAATGGAGCACCCTTCATTGCCTCCAGGACCGTGGAGAGGTCCCATATAATTGAAATATGTGAGATGTGTGGTTTATATATACTGCAAAGGTAAAGTATAAATTAAAATTATTGTGACCGATGTGAAGGGGGAGGAGAATTTATAGGTGAGTCACGTTTAGTCAATAAAACACTTCTGCATAGAATCAGAATCAGAATCAGAAAGAGCTTTATTGCCAAGTGTGCTTGCACACACAAGGAATTTCCCTTGGTACTGAAGCTTCCAGTGCACATATACAAATACAGATACAACAAGAAACATAGTAATACAAATTCTACAAATAAAATTATAAAAAATATGAAAATACTATAAAAATATATGGTCACAGTTAGGTTTTGTCAGAATAAACATTAACAGATTATGAACATATTTACAGTATTTTGAATAGTATGAATAAATATAAATATAACCTGAATTTTTAAGATATTGCACTAAACAGTGGGAGTATTGCACTTACAGGCATATGCCTTGGGAGATATGTTAACTGTTCAGAAGGGAAATGGCCTGTGGGAAGAAACTGTTTCTGTGCCTAGATGTTCTTGTGGCCAGTGATCTGAGTCTCCGTCTTGACTGTAACAGTTCAAACAGGAGGTGTCCAGGGTGTAAGAGGACTACAGCAAATGAAATTAAATGTTGACAATATCAAGATGGTGGATGCATCGACATATCTGGAGAAATATGGAATCTACGTATACATATCTATGGCAAGGATGATGTATTTTTGTAGGCCAAATCTCGGAAATTGAGTTTTAGCACTTCCGGTTCCATTGTTCTGAAATCAAAAGATTTTTTGAATATGCCTGAGGTGGTTAAAATAATCACAAAATATTTTCACATTGTACTTTATGACATAAAATACATCAGTAAGACCCTGTGTTTTTTTTCAAGCAGTTGCTTACAAGTGGCTAAATGGGACTACATAGGTTGTTTGGGACACTAAGAGTCACACAGCCAAGTAGAAAAGCTTCAAGTAATTAGTTTACTTTCACAGCCTTGTTGTGTTTATAATCATGCTCTTGTTAACTATTTTAATTTGAAATTTCAAAGTCTTTCAAAGACTGAAAGTATTGTCGGAAACTGTGATGGTGACAGTAAAGTAAATTATAATATCTAATTGTAAGTACAGTGTTTTTAAATATCACTGTTTTTCATCTCAACAGCCAGTGCTTTAACTTCTGGAACTGGTAAGTAACAAACTGTTAGTCACTCTTTTAAAACTCATATCTTATTATAGTTACATATAGGATGACTGACGGTTTTTGCTAGTTTGCAAGTTTAGCATGTTGTAGGATGTGAATTGATTCATAATACAGTTGTTTTATTTTTTAGGTGGATTTAGTATCAGGCTTGTGAATGGTACTAATCACTGCTCTGGGAGAGTGGAGATCCTGTATAAGGGCCAGTGGGGAACCGTGTGTGATGATGACTGGGGCATGAATGATGCTGCTGTGGTGTGCAGACAGTTACAGTGTGGCTCAGCCATCAGTGCACCTCAAAGTGCCGCCTTTGGTCAAGGCCAAGGATCGATCTGGCTGGATAATGTTGGATGTTCGGGAGATGAAAGAAACCTCAGAACCTGTTCACACAGAGGACTAGGACAACACAACTGTAATCATGGTGAAGATGCTGGTGTTGTATGTTCAGCAGGTAAGTCAAATCTTTTGCATTGTCAAGTTTTCCAGAATTTTGTTTCAGCTTTGCCCAAACTTGAGATGGCATTCAGACTATGAAGGACGCAAGAGGACAACTCATTGAGCTTTACTGCTTTTTATTTAATTCTGTTTGCAGAGGTATTGGCAGAAGCAATAGTAGAAGCAGTAGTTGCAGTAGCTTAAGTAGTTTGATAATATTTAAAAGATATTAATATAAGAAATAGATATAAGAAGGTCTGTAAGGTCTGATATAAGATATAATAAATTCATTTTGTATTGATGTCTTTTTTTTTAACTTTATTCTGCTGATTTGTAAAATGTGTGTGAATTACATTTTGATCCCGACAAGATTGAATTCAACTATTGAAGCCATTTTTATTTAAATCCATTTGAATTTAATGCTTGAGGCTCTGTAACCATATAACTGTATTCTTTTTGTTTTCTAGTGCACTTGCAGCTGCCCAGCTTTCCCCGCATTGCTCCTGATGGGCGGTTTGACGTGGGGCCTCAGGGGCCAGTGATCACCTGGGGCCACAATTTCACTATCATCTGTTCCACTGAATCTCAGTATCCTGGAGGCTTCTTCTACCTGTTTAGGGAATCAGATATGAGCAGGAATCAGTCAGCTGTCAATCTCTCTGCCTCCTTCTCCTTTCCTGAGGCAGATTATTCCCATGAAGGAAACTACAGCTGTGTTTATGTAGTGAGTTTGTCCTCACGCACCTTCCGTTCGTCTGCCTCTGAACTGCTGGTCATCACTATCAAAGGTATTAATGTGTAAGAGCCTAAAAACAATCTGGACTGATGGTACTGAAAGTTTAACTCAAAACTGTTTTGCACTACCTCTCGCTCGTCCCTCTCTCTCTCTCTCTCTCTCTCTCTCTCTCTCTCTCACTCACTCTCCCTCACTCGCTCCCCCCACCCCAACCAAAGTTACACTGTCATTCTGTGGGAAACACTGTACAGTATATAAATACTTACAACATAGTTTTTAATCACATTGTTCTTCCATTTTTAAGAGAAGCTACCAGACATAAGATTGGTCAGTGGGTCTGATTCATGCTGTGGAAGAGTGGAGATCCTGTATAAGGGCCAGTGGGGAACCGTGTGTGATGATGACTGGGGCATGAATGATGCTGCTGTGGTGTGCAGACAGTTACAGTGTGGCTCAGCCATCAGTGCACCTCAAAGTGCCGCCTTTGGTCAAGGCCAAGGATCGATCTGGCTGGATGATGTTGGATGTTCGGGAGATGAAAGAAACCTCAGAACCTGTTCACACAGAGGACTAGGACAACACAACTGTAATCATGGTAAAGATGCTGGTGTTGTTTGTTCAGGAGGTAAGTCAAATCTTTTGCATTGTCAAGTTTTCCAGAATTTTGTTTCAGCTTTGCCCAAACTTGAGATGGCATTCAGACTATGAAGGACGCAAGTGGACAACTCATTGAGCTTTACTGCTTTTTATTTAATTCTGTTTGCAGAGGTATTGGCAGAAGCAATAGTAGAAGCAGTAGTTGCAGTAGTTTAAGTAGGTTGATAATATTTAAAAGATAGATTGAAACAAAACAAATACACATTAATCACTCAAACCCCTTTATCTAAAAACCTATCTAACCGGCGGACTCGCGCGTTTTCCATGTCTGTAGTTTTAACCGAAGTGTTTGTAGTTCTAACTGAATCCTCGTACAGCGCGCGATGGGTTGTGGGCAAATATTAGCCGTTAGCGTGCGCATCGATCTGCACTTCGGATTCTGACCGGAAATAGTAGACCATCCGTGTATCTTTGGAACACTCATTTCAACATACTACCATTTGGGATGTACTACTTCTATTTTTGAATACTATTTAGGACGGATAGTATGCGAATTGGGATGCACCCACACTGAGAAAAACAATAAGTAGAATTTACTCATTTTTTTTAAGGCAAGTTTTTGCACTGATATTTTTCAAGTAAATTTCACATTATGGAAATTAAGTAAATCTACTTAACTAAGCCGAGTAAAATTAACAAAGTGAAAAAGTACATATAACTTGGCCTGTTAAATTATATTGAGTAATTTTTACTTACAAATCTGATGTAATTAATATAATTAAGTAAAACCATTTGATATTTTAAATACATTTTACTTGTTTTATGCAGTGCTGGTAATTATTTTAAATTAAATGTTACTCTTATAATGTGACAAAATAATACAGTGACAATGTGCAGTTTAGAGTAATTTATTAAGAAATAAGCATCTACAGAAAAGATCACTTTGGGCACACAGTTCAGCTTGTTCGGTCTCTCTCTTTGTCCCTTTGACTGAATGCATTTCAGAATCAGAATCAGAATCAGAATCAGAAAGAGCTTTATTGCCAAGTGTGCTTGCACACACAAGGAATTTGTTTTTGGTACTGAGGCTTCCAGTGGACATATACAGATACAAATACAACAAGAAACATAATACTACAAATTATAAGAATAAAAAATAAAAATATAAATATATGAGAATAAAAGTATCACAGTTGGGTTTAGTCAGAATAGACATTTCCAGATTTACAGATTATGAACATATTTACAGTGTTTTGAATATTATAAATAAATAAATCTACATATAAGTATCACCTGAGTTGTAGGGTATTGCACTAAACAGTGGGAGTATTGCACTTAAAGGCGTATGCATTGGGAGGAGTGTTAACTGTTCAGGAGGGAAATGGCCTGTGGGAAGAAACTGTTCCTGTGCCGAGATGTTCTTGTGGCCAGTGATCTGAGTCTCCGTCTTGACGGTAACAGTTCAAACAGGAGGTGTCCAGGGTGAGTGGAGTCTGTGATGATTTTACCTGCTCTCTTCCTCACTCTGGAAGAGTACAGGTCCTGGAGGGATGGCAGGGGGGCACCAATAATCCTCTCCGCAGTCCGGACTGTCCGTTGTAGTCTCCTGATGTCTGATTTGGTAGCTGAACCAAACCAGACAGTGATGGAAGTGCATAAAACAGACTCAATGACGGCTGAGTAGAACTGAATCAGCAGCTCCTGTGGCAAGTTGAACTTCCTCAGCTGGCGAAGAAAGTACAGTCTCTGCTGGGCCTTTTTCACAGTGGAGTCAATGTGATTGTCCCACTTCAGGTCCTGAGAGATGATAGTGCCCAGGAACCTGAATGACTCCACTGCTTCCACAGTGCTGTTCATGATGATGAGTGGGGAGAGTGCTGGGCTGTTCCTCCTGAAGTCCACGATCATCTCCACTGTTTTGAGCGTGTTCAGCTCAAGGTTGTTATAACTGCACCAGACAGCCAGCTGTTCAACCTCCAGTCTGTAAGCAGACTCGTCGCCGTTTTGGATGAGACCGATGACAGTGGTGTCGTCTGCAAATTTCAGGAGCTTGACAGTGGGGTCTTTAGAAGTGCAGTCATTAGTGTACAGGGAGAAGAGCAGTGGGGAGAGAACGCACCCTTGGGGGGCGCCAGTGCTGGTGGTGAGAGTCCTGGATGTGTGTTTCCCCAGTCTCACTCGCTGCTGCCGGTCCGTCAGGAAGCTGGTGATCCACTGACAGATCGAGGATGGTATGGAGAGCTGGGTCAGTTTGGCTGTGAGAAGACCAGGCATGATGGTATTGAAGGCCGAACTGAAGTCCACAAAGAGGATCCTTGCATAAGTCCCTGGTCTGTCGAGATGTTGCAGGATATAATGCAGTCCCATGTTGACTGCATCATCCACAGACCTGTTTGCTCTGTAAGCAAACTGAAAGGGATCCAGCAGGGGTCCAGTGATGTCCTTCAGGTGGGCCAACACCAGTCTTTCAAACGACTTCATGACCACAGACGTGAGAGCGACAGGTCTGTAGTCATTAAGTCCAGTGATTTTGGGTTTTTTGGGGACAGGAATGATAGTGGAGCGTTTGAAGCAGCAGGGAACTTCACACTGCTCCAATGATCTATTGAAGATCTGCGTGAAGACCGGGGCCAGTTGGTCAGCGCAGGCTTTTAAACAAGCAGATGAGATGCCGTCTGGGCCTGAGGCTTTCCTAGTCTTCTGTTTTTTGAAGACTCTGCTCACGTCCTCCACACAGACCTTAAGCTCAGGTTGGATGGCAGGAGGGGGGAGTAATGGGAGTGCAGGAGGTGATGGTGAATGTGTGAAGTGCAGATCAGACCGGGTGTGTGGTGTGAATGAGGGCTTTTCAAACCTGCAATAAAATGAGTTTAAATCATCAGCCAGGTGTTGATTGTCCACAGATCGAGGGGATGGTGACTTGTAATTGGTGATGTTCCTCAGGCCATTCCAGACTGATGATGGGTCGTTGGATGAAAACTGTTTTTTCAGTTTTTCAGAGTAGTTCCTTTTAGCAACTCTGATCTCCTTTGTCAATCTGTTTCTGGCCTGGTTATACAAGATTTTATCCCCACTTCTGTAAGCATCCTCTTTGGCATGACGAAGGTGTTTGAGTTTCCCAGTAAACCATGGTTTATCATTAGTAAATGATAAGAATGTCCTGGTAGGAATGCATGTATCCTCACAGAAACTTATATATGATGTTACAGTATCTGTGAGCTCATCCAGATCGTTGGTAGCAGCTTCAAAAACAGTCCAATCAGTGCAATCAAAGCAGGCCTGTAGATTCTGCTCTGCTTCATTAGTCCATCTTTTTACAGTCCTTATTACAGGTTTAGCTGATTTCAGTTTCTGCCTGTAGGTCGGTATGAGATGAACCAAACAGTGATCAGAGAGCCCCAAAGCTGCTCGTGAAACGGAGTGATACGCATCTTTTATTGTGGTGTAACAGTGGTCCAGTATATTACTGTCTCTGGTGGGACATGTAACGTGCTGTCTGTATTTTGGTAGTTCACGGGAAAGATTTGCTTTGTTAAAATCCCCAAGAATGATTAAAAGAGAGTCTGGGTACCTTTGTTCTGTTTCAGCTATTTGTTCAGCCAGCTGTTGTAGCGCCGCGCTCACGCACGCATCTGGAGGGATGTAAACATTCACGAGAATGAAAGAGGAAAACTCCCGAGGCGAGTAGAAGGGTTTACAGTTTATGAAATGTGCCTCTAAATTAGGAGAGCACATCTTCTTCAGTGTTGTTACATCTGAACACCAACTTTCGTTAATGTAGAAACACAATCCACCACCTCTTGTTTTCCCCGTTAGCTCCGCGATGCGATCCGCTCGGAAAAGCTGGAAGCCCGGCAGATGTATTGCGTTGTCCGGTATGGCTTCACTCAGCCAGGTTTCAGTGAAGCACAGAGCAGCAGAGTTTAAAAAATCCTTGTTAGTGCGGGTGAGGAGAAGAAGTTCGTCCGTTTTGTTAGGAAGGGATCGGAGATTCGCGAGATGAATACTGGGGAGTGCAGTGCGGAGACCACGCTCGCGGAGTTTAACCAGAGCGCCGGCTCGCTTCCCGCGTTTGCGTCTGAACGCGCGTTTGAACAACACCGCTGCCCCACCGACGAGAATGTCCTGCAAGACGTCCGAATAATCAAAAACTGTAGAAAAGTTATCTGGTGTGTGTTTCCTAATTTCCAGTAGTTCGTCTTTGGTGAAACTGATAGGAAAAGAATGACTAAACGCAGAACAAACAAACAAAAACAACACAATAGCTGGAGAGCCCCACACAAAGGCAGCCATGCGCGGCGCCATCTTGGATGTTAATTTGAGAAATATCCTGAAATTAAGAAAAGAGAAAAAAAATAAACAATAATCAGTAAACAGCAAATACTTTTAAATTAAAAGTTAATCGATTTGCATTCACATTATTCATTTCACTCATGCCAAATCATATCAAAAACAATAAAAACATCCTGCATGACCTTACTCTCCTAGCCATTTCTTCACATTAATGCACACAGCATGCAGATAAATTTATTTATCATGGCTACGAATTAGGAATTACTCATTTTTCACTCGTCTTGATTTAAATAAGGCAACTAATTATTGTTATTTACAACGTGGTCACCATTTAGTAAAAGCAGGGATCATTTAATAGATAGTATGCACGATTTAGTAAATGAATGAGGGAATGAATTATATTGTGCACGATGAGGGAACGAAAACCTGCTCACTTTTATGGTGTGTTCACATCGAACGTGAATAGAGCGTCAAATACGCGTCTAGTTAAACGGTTGAACATTCGCTCGAGTTCAAATTTTTCAACTTGCTCGGAAGACTTTCGCGGCAAACGCGTCGCCCAATTCGCCATGCCCGGTGCGAATGATGCGTCTATTCGCGTTTTTCCATTGTCTTTGTATGTAATCTACTCACGCAAATAATTAAATTCGCGTTCGGTCCGTTAAGGCGGGCATACACTGTGCGATGTCTGTGCGATTTCAGCAAGGTACCTACTCACACTGAACGAGTAAATCGCATGCGATGTAAAGCCAAAGCTCAGGATTTATGTGCTCACACTATACGGTCCGAACGTCGAGCTGCGACTTGACTGCTCACACTATACGTGTGAAATATGTGCGATAAACCCCCGTGCTGGGTTGCGCCTAGACAATATCGTGTATCCAGAGATATTGTCAAAACAAGCAGGGCCGGTGTTGTGCCGAATTTCGACTCCCTGCCAAATTATTACCCCCCTCGTTGAAATCAGTATCTGATTGCCTAATCCTAACCCCACCCCTAATCCTAACCTCTCTCCCACAACTAATCCTAAACCTACCATACTAGGGGGGTAATAATTTGGCGGGGGTCAGAATTCGGCACCACACCGGCGCTAGCCATTTGGGTGCCCTAAGCACAAATGCTTGGTGGTGCCCACCCCCCCATCCCAATACAAATATTTTCATACAGAAATATTGCACACATTAGTCTTTTATATAGGCCTATGTGTCACTGGAACATTTAAAATTCAACACTCTATTTTACCTTTAAAAGAGGTCTGATGAGGCACAATATAATAATTCTGTACATAATTTGTAGGGCTGGGAAAAGATTAATCGTGATTAATCGCATCCAAAATAAAAGTTTGTGTCTACATGAATGATATATGTGTGTGTACTGTGTATAATTATTTTGTATATATATAAATACACATTTGCATGTATGTATTTAAGAAATATTTGTTATTTATATATAAAATATTTAAATTTATATATAATATAAATTATATATAAATATATACAGTATATACATGCAAATATTTCTTAAATATATACGTGCATATGTGTGTGTATTTATATATACAAAATAATTATACACAGTACACACACATATATCATGTAGACACAAACTTTTATTTTGGATGCGATTAATCTTTTCCCAGCCCTAATAATTTGACAACTCTGTGAATATGAAAATATACAAACACTGAGATTGTGGGGTTTTTTTTTTCTAATTGCAGTTTCACCAACAGATGTCGCCCTTGGGCCTTGGCCTACGAACCTCTTGAAAATGACCGCATTATATCCGCATAGAACAACAACGAAAAAACGTATATAAGCGGTCTTCCTTTTCTTCTCAAACAAACTAACTGCATCTTAAACAGCCCAAGTTTCAAAATTCCCCCGGACCCCCGTAAAAATAAAAGATTCAACATGCAGGGCTAAAAAAGCCTGCCTCGGATCATTTGCACTACTAGCGACACCCCCCTGGACATGCATACACGACGCAAGGGCGCCCGCGCTACAAAACTAACATTTTTATTTAAAACATTGTCTTACCTGTAAGCGACGCGCGAGTATCATCCCGCTGTCTCTTCTTTTTCCTTTTTTCCGCCCCCGACTCTTGGTGCCTTTTCGAGGCCATGTCTGAGGTCGGTGTCTGCCAAATTTGACATTGATTGAGGCATTATCGAACCTATTTTTTTACAGTCTATGAATCGAACAGACCACTGGGAGGTGGGGAAGGGGGGGCACCAGAGGGAGACTGGCACAGGAGATTCACCTTTTTCTCGACTAATTTGGTCTAGGCCTATATTACTTTTGTATTGCTTTTGTATATTAACATGCTTTAGACATATTTTATTTGTTATTTATACTAGTAGCCTATTGTGATGATTTTTCACGACCCAGATTTTTTGGTGCCCCCCCAAGCACTTGGTGCCCTACGCGCAATGCGTGATGTGCGTGTGCGGAGCGCCGGCCCTGAAAACAAGCATCAGCTATTAATATCAAGATGATTTAGCACTTACAATTTATGTATTAAATTATGATTAGTATTATTGTATTAGGGAAGGCTAATTTTATTATTAAATTGATCTGCTATTATAATTAATTTGCCACGCAATAATTTCACAGCACATCACCGCAATGCGCTGTGAGGATAATAAAATATTACATAGAAGCTTACTCATCGAGGAATAATAAAATAATAATAATACAATTTATATGCCTATAATTCATTGTAATCGACCTAAATGTTTTGTACAATTTTCAATGAGGATCCTCATTGAAAATGGTCTAAAACATTTAGGTCGATTACAATGAATTATAGGCATATAATTATATTAACAGTCTATGTCTGAACACTGCAATAAGTAGTCATCAATGAAAATTAAAAACAGGTTTATTTCAAAAACATTGTTTAACAAATTAATATAAGAGACACGGTGTTACATCTCAGGTGGCTTGGAAGATGTGGGTAATAACTGGACAAACTGGAGGTAAGCAACATTAATTTGTAGCTAGTTTGTACTACAGAACTTAAAGAGTTCCCTCTTTTCGTATGCTGCAGATTGAAATGGTTAAAATTCTGTTTTCGCGCAGGCGCAGTGAGGGAAAAAACACAGAGTTTAGGGCAATCGGTTCGTAGCTCTGCTTCAACTGTGCGATATAGTCACAAGGAGCGACCAAAATTTCTGACATGCCAGAAATTCATCCGACCATCCGATTGCCGATCGGGAGAGGTTAATCGCCTCTCGTTTCCCCTTGTATACTGCACGAACACTGCACGACAAACGACGCACGACAAAGCTGAAAATCGGCCCGACCCGAAAAAGAGTCGCACGAGTCATAATTCGGCTCAAAATCGGACGAAATTCGCACAGTGTATGCCCGCCTTTAGGCCTATTGTTAATTCGTAACCACGATATTTGTTCATCTATAAAGAAAACTGCACACAAAATAACAAATATTAAACGAAAAGATCATGATTTAAGTAACATATTCATGGTTTTTAGGCGTAATTTACTTGTGTAAAACGTAAAGTTTAAAACTGAGGAAAAAATAGGCCTATGGCTAACGCGTCGAAAGCTAACGAAGCTAACTTGTCATTAAGAACATTAAACTTTTCAAATGTATAGAATTAAGTGATGAAAACACAATGGTTGATCTTAGTTACATTTACTGAATAAATTACATCTAAAAATCCGTAATATACTGCAGTTTTTAACTGTTGCTTACCTGAGAGCAGATGGAGTGGAGATTGGAAATCCAAATCCCTTAATGATCGCGGGTTTTCTTCTTTCCGCGCATGCGCAGATTCCTTTCTTCAATGACGTAAATTTTACTTGATTTTTTAAAAATTTGCTTCAAGTACTTAATTAAAGCGTGTAAATATGCCAGAGAGTCATAAGTCAAATTTACTTGTCTGTTGGATGTATAATATTTACAAGTAAAAATTGAGTATATAATTAGGATTTACTTAATATTCTAAAGGTTTCATTTTTACAAAATTATTCTTAGCAAAGATACATGATTTTTCCTGTTTTATTTACTTTGCCATAAAATCATTTTTTACAGTGCATAGTGAGCAATGAGCATCGATGCTTCCTGGTTTTCATAGTGCATTATGGGACTATTCAGGGAGAAAATGTTTCAGGGCTGCCTCTCATTTCTTATTTGTGCATCCTCGTTTCCTTTCCTTGCTTTCTTTCCTCACGTCTCAGCTCAAACCCTGTAGGATACGAGGGAAGGCTGCAAGGAAAGAAAGGAGGACGGAGGAATCGAATAAAAGCTTTTTTATACATCGGAATACTGGATCACACGAGCATCACTTCATAGCAGGTGTGTTCGACATCGGCTGCGGCTGGATATAACCGATCGGCGAGAGTTACAGTGCAGGAGCTGCAAACAGAGACGTGAAGTCGGACACTTTCTGGTTCCCGTAGTGACCGCTCACGTGGTGTTTGCATACTTTACCACAGCTGAAGTGAAATAAATGCAATATTTGTCAAATACGCACATTTCAGATACGTTTCCATTTAATACTTTATGCTTAATACAGCATATGTTTGTTCAAGAATAAGTTTAACATAAGCCTATAGGCTACTATTTAAATAATGTAATGGGGTCTATGTTTTTTAATCAGTTTTATTTTGATAAACATGACACAATATAAGCTACTACAGTAACATCGCGACTACATGAAAAGAGATTTTACTTTTATCAAAAACAGATTTGTGAACATTAGTGGAACTGGAGGTGTTCGAATAAACACGAAACACGTGATCTAACGTCACACATCATGTGGTGAATCGGGCCAATCGTGGAACAGTTGTGTCGTCATCAGAGCTCATGCAGCTGCTCTTGAGAATCTGCACTGGCTGAGTCGTGCGGCTGCTCTCGAATTGCTCTCGCGCTACTTTAATGGCATACGTCACAGTCATGCGGCGTCGGCGCTGCATCAAGTCGGACAAAATTTCTAACCGGCATGCACTGCTTCAAGTCAGCCGCCGATCGGTCTGCGCAGAGCTGCATGAAGTCGAACAAGCCTAGCGTCATCAGCTGCGCTCAAAGGATCTGCCTTTATTGTCACGGTGTGGGTTCTATCTTGTCTGTCACGTGATTCCCTGTTTGTCATGTGATCCTGCCATGTGTCTTGTCATTTTGTTATTTGTTTGCTTATTGTCCACAGGTGTTCCTTGTCTTGTTGATTAGTCTCCCCAGGTGTCTCGGATTAACCACGCCCCCTCGTCATCTTGTTTAGCTTGTCTGCTTGTGTATTTATACCTCTGTGTTTCAGTTGTGGTTTGTCGGTCGTTGTTGTATAATGTTGCTTGTGGATTACCTGTTTGTTTTATTAAAGTAATGCTGCATTTTGATTCTCTCACCGCCCCGTCCTTGCCGCAACGTTACATTTATGTTGTATTAGTTTGGTTATTTAAGAAAGTCATAATAAATAATAATAAAGCAAGATACCCTGTTGAAATATGTGAGATGTGTGGTTTATATAAACTGCAAAGGTAAAGTATAAATTAAAATTATTGTGACCGATGTGAAGGGGGAGGAGAATTTATACGTGCGTCACATTTAGTCAATAAAACACTTCTGCATATGTAGCGCCCCTAGTGTTAACCAATACCAGAATAGGGCAACTAACATTTACCTAGGTCCGGAGTGTGGTCTGCCTTGAGTGACTCACAAAAGAGTTAGTATTGAGTTGAACAGTTGACAATTTTATTGCCTCAGGAAACACAACAATGCACACAGTGCTGTAATGTACCAAGAATGAAAATAAAATAAAACAAAAATAGAGCTCTTTCAATAATTAAAAGAAAAGAAAATGTCCGTGTGAGCTGACACTTCAGCTCAATGCTCCTTTAAGTTGAGGAGTATGAAATTGAGTTCAGAGTTCAGTCCCTGGTCCTTTTGTGTGTGTGCACAAAGTCCACTACTACTACTCGGGTAGAGTTAATAGCGTAAGTGTATTCTTATCTGTATCCTGTCTGAACGAAGCTAGTCCGACGTCCTCGGTGGCTGGTCCTACGGTTGGCCACACCGTTCTCACGACCATCCACCGTCACTCTGGGCTGGGCTCGCCATCTTTGATTCGTCTATTTCTCTTGTAGTAGGCAGACAAACAAAAAAAAACAACCTACACAAGCAGTGTAAAGTAGTAAGTTATTCTGTTCCATGTCTCCATTTCCAACATGAGATCTCATTAACTTATTTCTTCCATTTAGTGCATCTTACAGCATATGACCAATGGCTAAAGACATACCTTGCTTACTGTAAAATTAATTACCACATGTAATGGCATCTGGTATTTTAGCACTAAATACATATCATGAACTTCAACATATCAACAATTTGTACTTAACATTGAGAAATTAATCATTTATCATCACATTTATATGTAACATCCTTTTTTCTTAGCTGCTTTTAAGGTAACACACATCTTAATATTAAATCTTTTCAACATGAGTTGAATTAAATTATCAGTGCTAACACATTTAACACATTGTAATAAACCAAATCAACTCTGTAGTTGGCTACAGATCATTAGTGTGTCATTAGTATTTAACTCCATTAACTGAGTGTTTTAATACCAAATAAAATGAATGTATTGCACTTTAGTTTCAAATACTCTCCCCAAGCTATAAATCCACCTTAATACAGTATAATGAACCCCTTCAACCAAGATAAACTATTAGCTTGGCGCTTAGCAATTAATGATTAACGGTTAGCGATCAGCTAGCGATCTTTTGAGAGCATAAATACAATGATACAATACGCACCAAAGTACATTGAAACATTAGACAACAGTCTTATAACCCCGATTGGTTTTTATGTTAAGTATCTGAACTTTACAGCGGGTTTTTCTGCTCACTGAGGTTAACAACAGGCTAACAAAAAAAATGTTTCAACTCACCGGAGTTTCAAACAGCAACAACCCGACTGAGGCTGCTCCTCACGTGCTCACAGTTGATGCTCTACTAATGAAGGAGCTTATCAATGTAGATACGTGTATATAATCAAAGTTTCACACTATTATATTGCATTTCTTACCAGCGATTGTTCACAGCTTACACACGGTTTCAGGACGTTTCAGGAAGAGATCTAAAAGACGCGAGAACTGCACGTCGCACTTTTTACCAATCCTGATACAGTCTGTTTATAACGCTCTAATGTATTGCGCTCTCTAGTGGGACAACATGGAACTACACCTCTAAACAACATATATGCTTTTAGTAGCCCTGTGTTTCATATGGGTTACACCCTCCCCCCTTGTCTCTGCATGGGTCCCTTCATGCTTGTGTATAGGGTCCATATGTAAACTATCATTACCCCCAACGATGTCAAGTGCTTGATTAAAGCTCT
Organism: Gila robusta; assembly: GCA_030770095.1. Classification (NCBI taxonomy): domain Eukaryota; kingdom Metazoa; phylum Chordata; class Actinopteri; order Cypriniformes; family Leuciscidae; genus Gila; species Gila robusta. The sequence continues at coordinate 55,464 of JAVALU010000706.1, forward strand.
CTAAAAGACTCTGTGCAAGGGATAGTAAAGGTTTCCCCAATTGAAGGTAATGGAAACGGTCTGGTGGTCGCCGTGACCTCTCAGATTTGCGTGTAGAGTCATCTGTTTCTCCATCCTCAACATTTGCACTTTTCTCTGTCTTTTCAGTCGTCTCAGAGGTTTGTGTTTGAGGTAACTCGTTTTGCTGAACTTCATCAACTTCATCAACTTCTCCATTTCTAGGGTCCTCTGGACTAACAGGAGAAACATCACGGTCATACTCAATACCCGCTGGAATTATATTCGTCACACTCGGTGAGATTACATCTTTTCCGGTAGCGGGTTACTCATCCATAATCTCTGGCTCATTTCTTTCAACCATCTCAGGAGGTGTCCCAACAGGTTCTGGTGACTCAGGGGGACTGCCTACAATAGGCTCATCCTGAGGCTGGGAGTTTGAGGAGGTCATTGGCATGGCTGGTAAATTGTTACCCCCTGCGGCTGGAGTTACAGTGGTTTGCTGTCTCCTGGGAATTTCATACACCTGGAAGAACCTTTCCTCAGGAATGATAGACAGCTGGGTAGGACAAAAGGGTGAATCATCCTCAGACTCTGAGTGCTCCTCAAGTGGCTGAGTTTGGCTACGCCTAGTTCTTGGCCGGCGGGCCTTTGGCTCGAGCTGTTCAGTTTCCTCTGTTTCGGATAAGTCACCACAAGGGAGTAGGAGATCCCTATGTAGGGTACGACTGGGACCATCTCCGTTCATGGGTTGTACTGTGTACACAGGTAAGTCGCCCACTTTTTTCAGAACTTTGTACATAGTGGGCTCCCACTTATCCGCAAGCTTGTGTTTGTTTCTCAAACGCAAGTTCCTTACTAACACTTGGTCACCTTCCTCTAGCGTTGATTCTCTTACTGCTTTGTCAAAGCGACGTTTGTTCCTCTCAGCAACCTTTTGTGAATTCCTGCTGGCAATCTGATAACTCTCCTCAAGGCGTGCTTTCAGGTTTCTCACATACTGGGAGTGAGATTTAGGAGCACCATCTTTAAAAGGTAAGCTAAAGGCAATATCTACCGGTAACCTTGGCTGGCGCCCGAACAGCAACTCATACGGACTGAAGCCGGTAACCTCGTTCTTGGTGCAATTATAGGCATGAGTTAGGGGTTTTACATAGTCACGCCAGTGATTTTTATCCTTTTCTCTCAAGGTTCCTAACATGCCTAGCAGTGTTCGGTTGAATCGTTCAACAGGGTTTCCCCTCGGATGATAGGGACTTGTGCGTACTTTGGTAATGCTGGCTAGGGTACAGAGCTCTTTGATGAGTTGAGACTCGAAATCCCTGCCCTGATCACTAAGCAGACGCTCTGGAAACCCGTAGTGCACCAAATACTGCTCCCAAAGACACTTTGCAACTGTTGTAGCCTTCTGATCCTTGGTTGGTATGGCAACAGCATACTTGGTAAAGTGATCTGTTATGACCAAGATGTCTTTGGTGTTGCGACTGTCAGGCTCCAAGGATAAAAAGTCCATGCATACCAGTTCCATGGGACGAGTTGTCTGGATATTCACAAGGGGTGCTGATTTTTCAGGTGGTGTTTTTCTTCTTACACAACGTCCACAGGACTTGATTTTTTTCTCCACATCAGTAGCCATCTTAGGCCAATAAAATCTTGACCGGACCAAGTCGAGAGTTCTTTCCAGACCCATATGCCCCATATCATTGTGGAGGCATGTAAGAATAGAGGACCTTAGGAGCTCGGGAGCCACAAAATTGATAAGGGGTGTCGTCTTCTGATCGGCGGGTTCTGTAGAGGAGACCATTTCTCAACTCCAACCGTTTCCATTCCTTGAGTATTAACTTGAGTTCCATAGAATCGTGGCTGGGATTCTGGTTTGCTTCATCTCCAACCTCCAACAGGTTGACAACATGACCAATGACTGGGTCAGACCTCTGATGTTGCTGGAGTTCTGCCTCACTGTAGGTAGGTATGGTAGAACAACCCAGCAATTCCTCATCTGCATAGATGTCAGGCACTGCGTCGGTGTGGAGGGCAAGGGATTCTACCAAGGTAATAGAAGGTAGGTTGTTGTCAGCCTCACTTAACAGATGGCGGTGCCACAAGACATTGACTGTGTCAGCTGGAATGTCTGCTTGGTCAGGAGATGAAGACAGATGGTGAGAAGCAAATTGTTCAATTTGCTCTCTTTCCTCAAGAGAAATATGGTCATCGGCCAGAGTGTCACAGGGCCGCCTGGAAAGGCCGTCTGCATCTTGGTTGCTTTTCCCAGCCCGATACTTTATGTTAAAGTTGAAGGTGGAAAGTGCAGCTAGCCAGCGATAACTGCCAGCATCAAGTTTTGCTGACTTTAGCACATATGTTAGCGGATTGTTGTCGGTTACAACCGTGAATGTGTTTCCATAGAGGTAGTCTTGAAACTTTTCCACAATGGACCACTTCAAAGCTAGAAATTCCAGCTTATGGGCTGGATACCGCTTTTCACTTGGCGAAAGCCCTCTGCTACCATAGGCGATTACTCGCATATCACCATCCTGTTCTTGGTACAGGGCAGCCCCTAGACCAGAAGTGCTTGCGTCTGTATGAAGAACATACGGTAGTTTTGGATTAGCGAATCCAAGTATTGGTGAGGAGGTGAGTTTGTCTATAATCGCCACAAAAGCTTCTTGGCAAGCAGGTGTCCACCGGTAGGCAAAGGGTTCTTTGGGGTTAAAGAACCTCCCAGGGCATGGTGTTATTTTTCTACCCTTCCTGTAAGATGGGTAACCCCTGGTGAGGTCATTCAAGGGTTTGACTATTTTGGAATAGTCCTTAATGAACCGGCGATAATAGCCTGCAAAGCCTAGGAAGGACTTGAGCTCGCTGAGGGTTTGAGGTCTTGGCCAAGTGCGAAGTGCACTGACCTTTTCAGGATCAGTCTCCACTCCTTTGCTGGAAACAATGTGCCCTAGATAGCGCACTGAGCCTTGGAAGAACCGACACTTTGCTTGAGAAAGTTTCAAGCCATTTTCTCTCAATTGCTGAAGGACATGTAAAAGTCTGGTTTCATGTTCTTCTAATGTACTTGAAAACACAATGACGTCATCCAAGAACACAAGTACTTCCTTCAGATGGAGGCTGCCCATACACCGCTCCATCAATCGTTGGAAAGTACTGGGAGCGTTGGTGATGCCTTGGGGCATACGGTTGAACTCGTAAAAACCCAAGGGGCACACAAAAGCAGTCTTAGGCTTGTCCCGTTCCTCCATCTCAATCTGATAATAACCAGACTTGAGGTCCATTACTGAAAACCACTTGGATCCAGCAAGGGCTGAGAATGCTTCCTCAAGGTTAGGGAGAGCATATGCGTCTCGAATCGTCAGTGCATTTAGCTTGCGATAGTCAATGCAAAGACGGACCTCTCCATTTTTTTTCCGGACCACCACGATTGGCGATGAATAAGGGGACTCTGATTCTTGAATCACTCCTGCATCAAGGAGTGTTTTCAGATGTTTCCGTACTGCCTCGTAATCGTTTGGGTGAATTGGTCTGGACTTTTGTTTGAAGGGTGTTTCGTCTTTCAGGTTTATGTGGTGCTTCACTTTGGATGCATGTCCAAAATCGAGATCGTGTTGGGCGAAAACATCAGCATAAGCATGTAGACTCTGGGTTATCCTATCCTTCCACTCTTTTGGGAGAGGGGAATCACCAAAGTCAAATGTTAGTTTTCCCTTGGTAGGTTCACTGACTGACTGAGAGGTGACAGTGCAACATTTCACAGGATCAACATTTTTGTTTGAAGCAGGTAAGCTGTCATAGATCTCCTCAGGAGTGAAAAGCTCGGCAAGGACACAGTTGGAGGGGAGTTTCACGTCATGCTCTGTTTCATTCCTAATCCACACAGGTAATTTGTGGGGGCTCTGCCTAGGCAAGTTGACAAGACAGCACTCCACAAAGATCCCACCCGGCAGGATAGATAATGTTGGTTGTTCAACCACTGCACATTCTTCAAAGGAACTAGCCTTGACATTGCCCTCAAGAAGGACTCTCCCTTGAGCAGGTATCACTTGCTGCACTTTGTTGTTAAGGGTCACTAAACCCATTCTCCCTGAAGAGCTCACTTCTCTCCTAAGCTTAAGTGTGCGAAGGAGCGGTCTATAGCCATAGACAGAAGACAGATCGTTTGGATTTTTCCCGTGACAATGTTCATCATACAAGACATCAAGTGCATTTGTCCCAATCAGTACAGGTAAGTCATAGTTAATGCGCAAGTCTGGAACTACTAGCGCTAAAGTAGAAACTTCAGGCTCAGTTTCAACAAAGCTCTTTGGAAACTTGAGGATGAGAGGTACGTAGCCCAAGTACGGAACATTTTGGCCACTAGCACCCTCAACGTCCAGACCGTCAATGGGCTGAATGGGGTGTTCTGACAGATTGCTGTTGTAGAAGGAAGCAGATACAGTGGTCACTTGAGACCCAGTGTCAAGGAGGCAATTACAGTTAACCCCTGACACAATAACATCCGCTGTACATTTCTGTCCTACAAGCCCTTTAGGTAGCTTAATTTGGCGCTCCACTTTGTGAGGGTTACTGGAGGCTTTAGTCAAGGGTTTTGATTTTGTTTTGGGACATTCATACTTTATTTCAGTTCCTGATAGTCCCTCCTCAGAAACTGAGTTCAGTTTAAATCATGCCTGTTTTGTTCTTCCCAGGCTTGTTGTTTTTGTCTCAACTCTTTACGTTTTAGCTCAACTAGCTCAGGATTTGGTTCGTTACTGCAGGAGGATGCGATGTGACCCTCCTCGCCACACTTGAAACAATATCCTGGGCGAGGCTTTCTTGTGAGCTTTGACTCACCTGCGGATGAGGATTTTTCTTCAGTTAAGGCCTTGGTTTTAGACTTTAACTTCTGGCTTGGCTTAGCAGAAGCCTGTCTTGAGCTGCTGCTTAAGGATGCTTTCAAAGAAGCTATTTGGGCCTGTAGCTTTGCAAGTTGCTTTTCCAGCTTAGGTGCATTGATGGAGGATGTCCTATCTGCAGCGGTTTCTGTGTCTATGTCATCAGTGACATGGTCTCCTACCGAAAGGGAATTTGACTGAACTTTGGATTTAGGAACCCCCAAGTGCTGTCTCATGCGGCTGGACTTAGCAGCTTGCCGGTCCTCCTCAGTACGTAGCAAAAGAAGTAATTCAGAAAACGGGGGCGGGTTGTTTTTCTTCTGCTCAAGCTGGAGACTTGTGATTAGGCTGTTATTCCAGCAACCTCTACAGAATTGCTTGAGCAGTTGACGCTCTGACCCACTGGCCGCAATGCCACCTCTTTTGACTACTTGACTCAGGGCTGTCTGCAGACGTTGGAGATACCCAGAAGGCTTTTCACCCGAGTTCTGATTGGTGTTCAGGAATTTGGCAAAGAGTTCATCCCCGTCGTCGACAGTGCCATAGGCGGAGTCGAGAAGGCAAAGGTAGTCATGGGGAGTAGAGTTAGGCCCAAGGTGCTTAACCACATTAGCAGCGGGCGGAAGAAGGCTCTCCACTATCTTCCTGACAGTATGTTTGTCAGACACGGTGGCATCTGTGAGGTGGAACTCAACATTGTTGCGCCATGTGTCATAGTCAGACTCTAGATAGGGACAAGGGAGCCTTCCTGAGAACGGTCTGAGTTTGGTATGGCCATGATACTGAGAAGATATGTCACTATTCTTAATGACATGTTCAACCACTACCTTCTCCACTTCTGGAGTGATGAGCTGCTGTGAAGGTAAGTAGAGGGTTTGTTTCCTATGTGAGGGTGATGCTCCTGCACCTGCAGCAAATGGAAATGAGTCATATGCTTGGGGGTGGATCAGATCGCTATCTATTTTCATAGGAGGTTGGTTAACATTGGCAGGGGGTTCAGTTTGGTCTGGGCTGCTAGCAGGCTGGGGTTCCTGGCTAACATTTGGCACATTTGATTCAGTTGTGTCATGGCTCTTGGTAGACTCCTGAATTCTAACCAGCTCATCTATCAAAACCTTCTCAAAGTCTGCTCCACTTAGCTTAGCAATATGCCTCAACTCAGTAAAGTAAGACTGGGTTAAGCTTGAACTTTTGTCAGCAGCATACAGCTCAGAGAGAAGCCGAATTTGGTGGACAACATTTGGGTTACTACTGGGTCTAGTACACGGCAAGGTTTCCTGAAGGAACTGAACGGCTTCGCCTGACTTGAATTCCACAATGGCTGTCTCTTTAAACTGGGGCTCAGAGCTGGTTACCTGAATTATCCTTCCAATTGAACCAAACTGCCCTAAATACTCCATAACTTCATTGTCTGCCTCATCACCAGTCACACCTCCTACTAAGACAGAATCAGGTACTTTTACGTTTTGAGACTGAATTACATCCATATTTACCCTTTGACAGCAAAATAAATTCAGGCAAATTACAAATGTTCACAGATGGAATGCAACAGAAGTGCCAAACTGTTCAACTTTCACAAAATAAGGACTCAAAACCACTCCTGGCTGGCTCGCCAAGTTTTGTGTAGCGCCCCTAGTGTTAACCAATACCAGAATAGGGCAACTAACATTTACCTAGGTCCGGAGTGTGGTCTGCCTTGAGTGACTCACAAAAGAGTTAGTATTGAGTTGAACAGTTGACAATTTTATTGCCTCAGGAAACACAACAATGCACACAGTGCTGTAATGTACCAAGAATGAAAATAAAATAAAACAAAAATAGAGCTCTTTCAATAATTAAAAGAAAAGAAAATGTCCGTGTGAGCTGACACTTCAGCTCAATGCTCCTTTAAGTTGAGGAGTATGAAATTGAGTTCAGAGTTCAGTCCCTGGTCCTTTTGTGTGTGTGCACAAAGTCCACTACTACTACTCGGGTAGAGTTAATAGCGTAAGTGTATTCTTATCTGTATCCTGTCTGAACGAAGCTAGTCCGACGTCCTCGGTGGCTGGTCCTACGGTTGGCCACACCGTTCTCACGACCATCCACCGTCACTCTGGGCTGGGCTCGCCATCTTTGATTCGTCTATTTCTCTTGTAGTAGTCAAACAAACAAAAAAAAAACAACCTACACAAGCAGTGTAAAGTAGTAAGTTATTCTGTTCCATGTCTCCATTTCCAACATGAGATCTCATTAACTTATTTCTTCCATTTAGTGCATCTTACAGCATATGACCAATGGCTAAAGACATACCTTGCTTACTGTAAAATTAATTACCACATGTAATGGCATCTGGTATTTTAGCACTAAATACATATCATGAACTTCAACATATCAACAATTTGTACTTAACATTGAGATAAATCATTTATCATCACATGTATATGTAACATCCTTTTTTCTTAGCTGCTTTTAAGGTAACACACATCTTAATATTAAATCTTTTCAACATGAGTTGAATTAAATTATCAGTGCTAACACATTTAACACATTGTAATAAACCAAATCAACTCTGTAGTTGGCTACAGATCATTAGTGTGTCATTAGTATTTAACTCCATTAACTGAGTGTTTTAATACCAAATAAAATTAATGTATTGCACTTTAGTTTCAAATAATTTCCCCAAGCTATAAATCCTCCTTAATACAGTATAATGAACCCCTTCAACCAAGATAAACTATTAGCTTGGCGCTTAGCAATTAATGATTAACGGTTAGCGATCAGCTAGCGATCTTTTGAGAGCATAAATACAATGATACAATACGCACCAAAGTACATTGAAACATTAGACAACAGTCTTATAACGCCGATTGGTTTTTATGTTAAGTATCTGAACTTTACAGCGGGTTTTTCTGCTCACTGAGGTTAACAACAGGCTAACAAAAAAAAAAATGTTTCAACTCACCGGAGTTTCAAACAGCAACAACCCGACTGAGGCTGCTCCTCACGTGCTCACAGTTGATGCTCTACTAATGAAGCAGCTTATCAATGTAGATACGTGTATATAATCAAAGTTTCACACTATTATATTGCATTTCTTACCAGCGATTGTTCACAGCTTACACACGATTTCAGGACGTTTCAGGAAGAGATCTAAGAGAACTGAGAGACGCGAGAACTGCACGTCGCACTTTTTACCAATCCTGATACAGTCTGTTTATAACGCTCTAATGTATTGCGCTCTCTAGTGGGACAACATGGAACTACACCTCTAAACAACATATATGCTTTTAGTAGCCCTGTGTTTCATATGGGTTACACATAGGATTCACTTTCAACACTTTCAACAAGGCTGTGAAAGTAAACTAATTACTTGAAGTTTTTCTACTTGGCTGATGACTCTTTGTGTCCCAAACAACATATGTAGTCCCATTTAGCCAAAGGTAAGACAAAGATAAGACAAAGGTGTTTGTCACAACCTTAACAACATTAAAAAAGTTTAAATACCTGTAATGTTGAGTTAATACATATATAAACAAACCAACACATTCTCATCTGTGAAAGATTATCCCATTTCTTCGGGAATTTAAATCTGTGGTTTTACAACCAGAGTCTCTGCAATACTTGGAGAAAACTCATTGGTTTTTACTGTAAGAGGACTACAGCAAATTAAATTAAATGTTGACAATATCAAGATGGTGGATGCATCGACATATCTGGAGAAATATGGAATCTACGTATACATATCTATGGCAAGGATGATGTATTTTTGTAGGCAAAATCTCGGAAATAGAGTTTTAGCACTTCCGGTTCCATTGTTCTGAAATCAAAAGATTTTTTGAATATGCCTGAGGTGGTTAAAATAACCACAAAATATTTTCACGTTGTACTTTATGACTTAAAATACATCAGTAAGACCCTCTTGTGATTTTTTTTCAACCAGTTGCTTACAATTGGCTAAATGGGACTACATAGGTTGTTTGGGACACTAAGAGTCATCAGCCAAGTAGAAAAGCTTCAAGTAATTAGTTTACTTTCACAGCCTTGTTGTGTTTATAATCATGCTCTTGTTAACTATTTTAATTTGAAATTTCGAAGTCTTTCAAAGACAGAAAGTATTGTCGGAAACTGTGATGGTGACAGTAAAGTAAATTATAATATCTAATTGTAAGTACAGTGTTTTTAAACTGTTTTTCATCTCAACAGCCAGTGCTTTAACTTCTGTAGTAACAAACTGTTAGTCACTCTTTTAAAACTCATATCTTATTATAGTTACATATAGGATGACTGACGGTTTTTGCTAGTTTGCAAGTTTAGCATGTTGTAGGATGTGAATACATAGTTCCCACATGACGTCACAACATACGGGCATTTGCCGACCCGGCGCCATTTCTGTGGGCATGTTGTGGGCAGAATATTAGAAGAAGAAGCTGAAACGAGTTAATTTCGTGATAAAAAGTGAAAATGGTCATCTCCTGCTGGGTCAATGGATGTTCAAATCGTGCCGGAGGTTCAGTTAAATTTGGATTTTACAGTATACCCGTCTTTAGACTTCATGAATGTGAGAAGACTAAGCTTTTGTCAGAACAACAACGGAGGTTATGGCTGGCGAGGATAATAAACAAGTTAACACTTTGCAGTTTGAATGATGTCCTGTATTAACATAATGACGAGGTATTAAAAACAACAATTTCCACTGTTCGATCGCGCCCGCGCCTCTCTCTCTCACTCACACACACACATTCCAGCATTGCAATCTCAGATTATGTCCCTAAAGAACCCGCGTATAAAGTAGTTCCGCATTACATTAATTAATTTGCACGCGAGTTTTATTTATTTTTATACCGTGTATATTCATGCACTGAACCGTGACGCCCGTTTTGGTTCAATACGAATACATGTACTGTTCCAACCCTATTCTTCAGTGTACAAATAAGTACATGCATATAACAGAAAGCACCGATGACTGTTTTAATGGGAACATAGGAATTAAGTTGTGGAGGCTATGGCTTTTTAATAGACAGATAGTCTAGCATCATGCTACATACATTCGCTATGATGACTACTTTTCCATTGATTGCACTTGAGCAAACGTCACCAACCCAACCCTCGACAAACTGATTGTACGCCTCCAGTGATTTCCAGGCTCGGAATTGCTCACATGTGTAAAAAATACCAGATAATGGTAACATTACACATGAAAATACTGTATGAGGCAAAGCTGCATAATCAGTGCTCGGTGCTTCCTACGGATCCACACCATTTATGACTGAAATTTTCGCATTGTACCTCTCTCTGTCTTGTGTTAATAGAGTCTCTTTATAATCTCTGCCACTTTGTCTCTTCATGACTTTCGTAACATTATAAACAGAAAGAAATATTCGAAATTTGCTTGTAAAACATTGTAAACAGAGCAGCTTATGCCCTCAAAGATGGCGTCTCCGGGGAGGTCACGTGACATTAGTTGGCCTGTGGGAACTATGTATTGATTCATAATCAGTGTTGGGAGTAACGCGTTACAAAAGTAATGCATTACTGTAACATATTACTTTTTGCTGTAACGCAGTAGTGTAAGGCATTACTAATCAATTTTCAGTAATATTTTACTCGGTACATGTTCAGTAAGGCTTGCGTTACAACAGACTTTTAGTTTTAATTGTAAAACAAACAAAAACAATAACAGCAAGACCGCGAGACATTAACGAATGAAAAATGCAAGTAGGCTAAATTACCTGTTCGTGGTCAGTCAATAGCCGCGTGTGGTGTCCAAGTCTGTAAATAAAGACTAAATGGCAGCGTCTGATATATTTGTATAGCGATTTATTTTTTACAGGAGTGCCGTGAGGTATGATTTCGGCCTCTCTGCTCGCGCTGGCCAGTGGAAAAGCGGCTAATGGTGAAGATGGCATGAAGAAGACTATACATTCGCGAGATGGACGTATGCGCATTAGGCTATTCGTTCTGTGTTTTCTTTCTAAACAGTTAGGCTATGTTTATGTGGTATTTTTCATGTTTTCATCACGCAATCATGTTTTTGATGCGGCGGTGACGCGTTCATGTAAGGGCGGCGGCGCTGCCGATAAAGCACCTAAAAGCTGTCACAAAGAACCGGCAAAAGCAATGATTATGAATATGTCAAATATAGGAGAAGGAGACATTTTAATTGTTTATTAATAAAGTCAAGATGAAGTTGACGATGCTGACTCGCGATCTAGTGAATGCACCAGAGAGAAATGCACATTTCATTTCATAAGCAGAGAGCAGTCTGTTTTCTTTCGTTTTGAATTGTTCTGTTTACAAGTAGACATTTCAATATATATATATTTTTCAGGTCCGTGAATAAGCTACCTTATACGCTGAGTTTCGGTTCATTTATGAGACGCGCTCCAGTTCACGCGCTGGCGACTCCGTGTCGTGATTATCTATAATTGTCTGCTATATTTAGCCTACTTCTTATTTATTAAATCCAGGCAATTGGTTGATGAAACATTGATTAAAATTAAGATACAATTAATACAAAACGAAATTCACTTTAAAGAAAGGCTTTGTGTCTTCTGTGTAAGGCCTCTGTGAAAGTTTTAAAGCAGTCTTTTAGTGCCGCTTCAGAGCGGTTGCGTCTGTAACGGAGAACTGTCACGTCTGTAACATTGTTTTTTCCTCATAAATGCGAACACGAAAAATAAAATAAAATGAATATTTTATGTTCTGTGGAGAGCCAACCCTTCTTCATCCGATTTGCGCAGTGTAATTCACAGAATTACAACAAAAAAAATCGTTGCCTCCTAAAAGTTAAAGATTTTTTTTGTCACGCATCACTGTCTATTTCCCTAATATTAAATATAAAACGCATGTGTAGACTGGTATTTTTCTAATGTCTGGACTCCTTTCAGGGAGGAGCCTATGGATAAACAGACGTTTCAATATTTTGGTATTAATGCATTTTCTGAGAATTTATATTTCAAGTTTTGACTGCAAATGTCATGTCCATAACGCTGGAATTCCCAAATTTTAAATAATTTATCCTCAACTAGTTTTGTGGTGTAGGTCTATGTATTTTATAATGTTAAGTTAACTTCAAATAATACTAATAGTAATTTAAAGATGTGGTAGCATTGGATCTGGGCTGGGTTTCCCAAAAGCATCGTAAGCTTAAGTTGATCGTAGAACAATTGCCACCAATGGTCTCTACGATCAACTTAAGCTTACGATGCTTTTGGGAAACGCAGCCCTGGACGGTATGGATAACGCTGGGAGTTGGAAGGGGTGTGTCGCGATTCTGCAGGTTCGTGGATCTGAGTGTCGCGATTTCGGTTTCATATCGCATATCGTTACAGCCCTAGTCATTTTAGAATGTTAAGTTCTACTTCTGTATAGTTATTTTGGTGAAAGTAACTCAAAAGTAATACAGGAGTAATGTAACGCATTACAATTCTGAGACAGTAATATTGTAAGGTAATGAATTACTTTTAAATAACAGTAACAAGTAATATATAATGTATTACGGTTTGGAAGTAACTTGCACAACACTGTTCATAATACAGTTGTTTTATTTTTTAGGTGGATTTAGTATCAGGCTTGTGAATGGTACTAATGACTGCTCTGGGAGAGTGGAGATCCTGTATAAGGGCCAGTGGGGAACCGTGTGTGATGATGACTGGGGCATGAATGATGCTGCTGTGGTGTGCAGACAGTTACAGTGTGGCTCAGCCATCAGTGCACCTCAAAGTGCCGCCTTTGGTCAAGGCCAAGGATCGATCTGGCTGGATGATGTTGGATGTTCGGGAGGTGAAAGAAACCTTATAACCTGTTCACACGGAGGACTAGCACAACACAACTGTAATCATGGTGAAGATGCTGGTGTTGTTTGTTCAGGAGGTAAGTCAAATCTTTTGCATTGTCAAGTTTTCCAGAATTTTGTTTCAGCTTTGCCCAAACTAGAGATGGCATTCAGACTATGAAGGACGCAAGAGGACAACTCACTGAGCTTTACTGCTTTTTATTTAATTCTGTTTGCAGAGGTATTGGCAGAAGCAATAGTAGAAGCAGTAGTTGCAGTAGCTTAAGTAGGTTGATAATATTTAAAAGATAGATTGAAACAAAACAAATACACATTAATCACTCAAACCCCTTTATCTAAAAACCTATCTAACCGGCGGACTCACGCGTTTTCCATGTCTGTAGTTTTAACCGAAGTGTTTGTAGTTCTAACTGAATCCTCGTACAGCGCGCGATGGGTTGTGGGCAAATATTAGCCGTTAGCGTGCGCATCGATCTGCACTTCGGATTCTGACCGGAAATAGTAGACCATCCGTGTATCTTTGGAACACTCATTTCAACATACTACCATTTGGGATGTACTACTTCTATTTTTGAATACTATTTAGGATGGATAGTATGCGAATTGGGATGCACCCATAGTGAGCAATGAGCATCGATGCTTCCTGGTTTTCATAGTGCATTATGGGACTATTCAGGGAGAAAATGTTTCAGGGCTGCCTCTCAATTCTTATTTGTGCATCCTCGTTTCCTTTCCTTGCTTTCTTTCCTCACGTCTCAGCTCAAACCCTGTAGGATACGAGGGAAGGCTGCAAGGAAAGAAAGGAAGACGGAGGAATCGAATAAAAGCTTTTTTATACATCGGAATACTGGATCACACGAGCATCACTTCATAGCAGGTGTGTTCGACATCGGCTGCGGCTGGATATAACCGATCGGCGAGAGTTACAGTGCAGGAGCTGCAAACAGAGACCTGAAGTCGGACACTTTCTGGTTCCCGTAGTGACCGCTCACGTGGTGTTTGCATACTTTACCACAGCTGAAGTGAAATAAATGCAATATTTGTCAAATACGCACATTTCAGATACGTTTCCATTTAATACTTTATGCTTAATACAGCATATGTTTGTTCAAGAATAAGTTTAACATAAGCCTATAGGCTACTATTTAAATAATGTAATGGGGTCTATGTTTTTTAATCAGTTTTATTTTGATAAACATGACACAATATAAGCTACTACAGTAACATCGCGACTACATGAAAAGAGATTTTACTTTTATCAAAAACAGATTTGTGAACATTAGTGGAACTGGAGGTGTTCGAATAAACACGAAACACGTGATCTAACGTCACACGTCATGTGGTGAATCGGGCCAATCGTGGAACAGTTGTGTCGTCATCAGAGCTCATGCAGCTGCTCTTGAGAATCTGCGCTGGCTGAGTCGTGCGGCTGCTCTCGAATTGCTCTCGCGCTACTTTAATGGCATACGTCACAGTCATGCGGCGTCGGCGCTGCATCAAGTCGGACAAAATTTCTAACCGGCATGCACTGCTTCAAGTCAGCCGCCGATCGGTCTGCGCAGAGCTGCATGAAGTCGAACAAGCCTAGCGTCATCAGCTGCGCTCAAAGGATCTGCCTTTATTGTCACGGTGTGGGTTCTATCTTGTCTGTCACGTGATTCCCTGTTTGTCATGTGATCCTGCCATGTGTCTTGTCATTTTGTTATTTGTTTGCTTATTGTCCACAGGTGTTCCTTGTCTTGTTGATTAGTCTCCCCAGGTGTCTCGGATTAACCACGCCCCCTCGTCATCTTGTTTAGCTTGTCTGCTTGTGTATTTATACCTCTGTGTTTCAGTTGTGGTTTGCTGGTCGTTGTTGTATGATGTTGCTTGTGGATTACCTGTTTGTTTTATTAAAGTAATGCTGCATTTTGATTCTCTCACCGCTCCGTCCTTGCCCCAACGTTACATTTATGTTGTATTAGTTTGGTTATTTAAGAAAGTCATAATAAATAATAATAAAGCAAGATACCCTGTTGAAATATGTGAGATGTGTGGTTTATATAAACTGCAAAGGTAAAGTATAAATTAAAATTATTGTGACCGATGTGAAGGGGGAGGAGAATTTATACGTGCGTCACATTTAGTCAATAAAACACTTCTGCATAGGATTCACTTTCAACACTTTCAACAAGGCTGTGAAAGTAAACTAATTACTTGAAGTTTTTCTACTTGGCTGATGACTCTTAGTGTCCCAAACAACATATGTAGTCCCATTTAGCCAAAGGTAAGACAAAGATAAGACAAAGGTGTTTGTCACAACCTTAACAACATTAAAAAAGTTTAAATACCTGTAATGTTGAGTTAATACATATATAAACAAACCAACACATTCTCACCTGTGAAAGGTTATCCCATTTCTTCGGGAATATCTGTGGTTTTACAACCAGAGTCTCTGCAATACTTGGAAAAAACTCATTGGTTTTTACTGTAAGATGACTATAGCAAATGAAATTAAATGTTGACAATATCAAGATGGTGGATGCATCGACATATCTGGAGAAATATGGAATCTACGTATACATATCTATGGCAAGGATGATGTATTTTTGTAGGCCAAATCTCGGAAATTGAGTTTTAGCACTTCCGGTTCCATTGTTCTGAAATCAAAAGATTTTTTGAATATGCCTGAGGTGGTTAAAATAATCACAAAATATTTTCACGTTGTACTTTATGACATAAAATACATCAGTAAGACCCTCTTGTGATTTTTTTTTCAAGCAGTTGCTTACAATTGGCTAAATGGGACTACATAGGTTGTTTGGGACACTAAGAGTCACACAGCCAAGTAGAAAAGCTTCAATTAGTTTACTTTCACAGCCTTGTTGTGTTTATAATCATGCTCTTGTTAACTATTTTAATTTGAAATTTCGAAGTCTTTCAAAGACTGAAAGTATTGTCGGAAACTGTGATGGTGACAGTAAAGTAAATTATAATATCTAATTGTAAGTACAGTGTTTTTAAATATCACTGTTTTTCATCTCAACAGCCAGTGCTTTAACTTCTGGAACTGGTAAGTAACAAACTGTTAGTCACTCTTTTAAAACTCATATCTTATTATAGTTACATATAGAATGACTGACGGTTTTTGCTAGTTTGCAAGTTTAGCATGTTGTAGGATGTGAATTGTTTTCACATACTTTTACTTTACTGCTTTTTATTTAATTCTGTTTGCGAGGTATTGCAGAAGCAATAGTAGAAGCAGTAGTTGCAGTAGCTTAAATAGGTTGATAATTTAAAAGATAGATTGAAAGAAAACAAATCTACATTAATATAAAGATTTGATTTAAACTAACATTTAACATCTCATTCACCATATTAGCTAGATTATAATCAACTAAATCAAATACGTTAACAATAAATTATAAATGTTAACCAACTTTAAACGCACCTTTCAAACTCAAATAATTGGTCAACCCAAATCATACAAAGCTTAGCATCAATCAGTACTGTAACAAATTCCATCAAATAAGCTGAAGCACAATACTGACATTTTACAACTTCAAAGTTGATATTTAACATCAACATAATTTAAGTTAATGTTCATACCAGTTGCGTCAAATTTGAATTTGACCTGAATGTGTGAAAGTCCTTGTTAGTCAATCAAAAAATCTTCCCCAAACTTTTTCACCTGCGTGTGCTCTCAGAGGTGCACCACTATATTGTTCCCCGCTGGAAACACAAGGTATCAGGTTCCAGCTCAGCCATCGCACTGCACTGCCCTTTTCAGGAAATTCTTTACATGGAGGAACTTGAAGTGAATACTCATTTTTTCTTGACGAAACATGCATCTTGACTTGTTTTTATGGGAGAAATGAGCAATATAAATCACATTAAGCTTTATGTATTTCATTCACATCTTAACAAGTAATTTTAAATGGATGTATATTTCTTTCGCAGGTGACCTGGAGAAGCCCACTCTTTCCCTGATCTCCAGACATGCAGTTGTTTCTCCTGGAGAAAACATTCAGTTCAGATGCACAACACCTAAATCAAGATGCAATACTAATGCTGAATTCCACCTCTTCATAAATGGATTGTATGTGTCCTCCGAGAAACATGTATCTAGTGCGACTTTTAACCTTGTTAATGTAGGCGTCTCAAATCAGGGCATCTATAGCTGTGATTACTCCTACCAAAACACCATTATAAAGTCGCCTCGGAGTAACACTGTTCAAATTACTGTATGTGAGTGTTTAGTCTCGTTGCCTACATTACTGTATATAAATGCATTAGTTGCATGAAAGTAAATTAATTTTGTATTGATGGTTTTTTTTTCATACTTTATTTAGTGTCTGTCTCAGCCTCCCTGCTTCCTGTCATTTGTGCTGCGGTGTCAGCTGTGCTGCTCTTACTGTCTGTCCTCGTAATCATCCTCCTGGTCAAGAGAAGACAAAAGCAAAGGAATAAGGAAACTCATTTTAAGTGCTCTTTTAAAAAAGGTAACGTAGCATTTCATAAAAACTATTAGATGTCTTTTTTTTCCAAAAACACTGTCTTTATTAACAATTCCTTTAATAATTATGTATCTTCATCTCTATGCAATGTCTCTAGGTCCAGCTGATATGTATGCAGGTGGATCCCATGACAACAAAAATGAAGATGATGATGAGGCTGATTATGAAAATGCACAACTTGATGAAAGCATGGATCATGATGATTCTGATCAGGACTATATTAATATAGACTCTTATCACTCTGAAGAAGACTATGTCAACGTGAATATAACAGAGAATAAAATTGTGGTAGACAAATTTGATGATAACATTTATGAAAGCTGTTGTGATGAATATTGAGTAAACCCAAAATACTATTATTAATGAGTCTCCAAACAGATGATTTTTTATTTTTTTTAAAGAGCTTTAGAATGCGATGAACAGTGACAACAGATGACTACAATCTTGCAAAGCTTTTGTGCTAAATATGAGTGATGCTAATACAGCGCATTTATTTTGGGGCTTCAATGTTCATCACAGCCTGCTTCACATTTTCCAATATATTTTGTTTATTGTATCCAGTGATGCGAGTGATATCAAACTGTCTCTTGATCACATCTAGTAACAGGTGAAAGGGAGCTTAATGAAAAAGGATTGTTTTAAAATTAAAATTAATTTGAATAAACTTGCAACCCTTTTAATTGTAAGCTTAAAATAAGTTTAACATTTACTATTAGAAGATGTAAGGAGTACAGTATTGTGGGTATAGGCAAACAATTGTATGGCATATATGAGTCAAATATTGGAAAATGAAACTCAACAGGGTGTTGTTTAATACTACTAGTAGTAGGAATATTAAGTGCACTTCAAGTCTTTAGTTTTCAA
Source organism: Gila robusta (assembly GCA_030770095.1). Lineage (NCBI taxonomy): Eukaryota > Metazoa > Chordata > Actinopteri > Cypriniformes > Leuciscidae > Gila > Gila robusta. The sequence goes on from JAVALU010000706.1 coordinate 73,472, forward strand.
CCTGCTCCACCCAGTGGGTGTAGGAGGTACTGCTGGAGGACTGTAAATAATGATTTAAAATGATTGTACAGGCTAAAAGTTTAATGTTGAAGTATAAAGATCGTGATATGGCTACTGTTAAAAAAAAAAGTGAATAAAACCTTTTTAAAATCTTGTTGTGTGTATTTAAAGTAAGGCCTAGTTTAGGTTGTGAGCCTACACTAGTCAAGTCAAGTCACATTTATTTATTTAGCACTTTTTACAATACAGATTGTTTCAAAGCATCTTTACAGAGATAACAGGAAAATGCAACAAAGTTTGTTTCCAGAAGAAAGTGGCGTCACAGTCCAGCTTAAACAACTAAAGAAACAATTTAGATTATGGACACATTTTTGAAACTGATAGAAAGTAAAAGTGGATAACTAATTTGTGGAAAACATGGACTCATGGACACGCCCAAACACAGGAATCATGAAAATGTATGCATGCACAACCAGTGAAAATATCTCTCAGAAACATCTAGGTTACTAATGTGACCCCCGTTCCCTGAAGGAGGGAATGGAGATGTTTCGTCAGTGACTGACGGATTGGGATCGTACCTGAGAGACCAATCACCTTCCAGTGGTACATAACAAGTCAATGGACATTGGTGAGTGAGATTTGCATCCCGAACCTTGCCACGGCTATATAAGGAAGCGTGCAGGACTCACTCATTAAGTTTTTGCTAAGGAGCCAAGCTAGGGCTTGGTCACTTAGTGGTGGACACAGAGATTGTGGCGACAGGATGTAACGTCTCCGTTTCCTCCTTCAGGGAATGGGGGTTACATTAGTAAAGATGTTCTCTATCAATCAGTAACGTTCTACGTTACGTCAGTGACTGACGAATTGGGATCCCTAAGAAAAACACCACAATCGCTACGCCTTCCAGTGCCTTGTGTACAGCCAGGTTCAGCCAGAGATGGTGCTCCTGGACCACAAGTGTGAACATCGTTTGCCCAAGAAACAGCACAGTGATTTTCATTGCCCAAAAGGGGCGAGGTCCGTCACTGGCCCGCAGCCATGCATCAACCCTGGGTCAGAATTACCCTCGTGCAGATATTTGAGTGCCTTGACCTGGTTGACTTGTAGGAAGGCCATGCAGGGCGGAGGCGGCCTGTCCAGTGGTGCTGTAGGCCTTGGCAGCAAGAGCGGCCAAGAACTTACAGGCCCTGAATGGGAGACGTGGGCGACCCCGTCAGGTGGCAGCACTTTGCACTTTGCAGCACTTTTGCATTCCACCTGGGGAATTTCCACGTACCCCTTGGAAGCCCCACCATCGAGGTTAGTTTGGGTGGAGGAGGTGCAAGAGCAGCTTCTGGCAGAAAAAAGGTGCCTTCCACAACTGACCCAGCAGTAGAGCCCCCACTGTAACTCTCAGATCACCTGTGTATCAACCAAAGTAGCCCTCTGCTGAGCAGAGGAACTAGATTGTGGGATAGCAGAGGGGACCCCACCTCTTTTAAGGTACTGGAGTCTTGCATCACGATGGTCATCTTCTTGCAGTGGTTACATGACTCATGAGACACGGACACGTGAGACAGTGATCTTGACGGTCAGCCAGGGCCAGGTAACAAGCGCATCCAGAAACACACGGGTGGAATGACATCTTGAAAAAGATGCAACGTCACACGCGTGTTTACTATTTCAGGTAAAAAAGCTCTTTTGTGCTGAAGTGCACAGGGGAAAAGGTCTCCTGCTCGGTGTGCAAAATGCTCTCTCAGAGGAATCTACAGCATGCAGAGTTCTCCAGAGAAGGAGACCACCACTGACGCACCACAACATTAACATGTGCAGAACTTCTTCCTGGTTCTCTATACAACCACGAAAGATGAAAGCAGAGCAGAATCTTCTCCAGAAAGCTTAATTAGTGAATGCTGCATGATTCATTATATACCCGTGGCAACGGCAGTGGTTCGTGATGCAAATCTCACACGCCAGTGTCCATTGTCATGTTCTGTACCACTCGAAGGTGATTGGGCTCTCAGGCGCGATCCCAATTCGTCAGTCACTGGCGTAATGTCGAACATGACTAACTGATAGGGAACTGAATTTACACAATTTTTGTTGTCAATGTCAATTTTTGTTAACAACTGTTCAGTGTGGGATGTTGTTAAAATTTCTATCAACTTCTCAGAAATTCGTTTTCCAGAATCAGCGATGGCAAGTCACGTTATAATCGACAAAACTGGTAAGAATTTATTTGATTATGAGAAAAAGTTAATGATGTTCGTGAGAGACCACAGGTTTCATTTCCTTATTTCAGCACATTAAGTAGGTGGTATTTTTCTAAACACTGTATTCGTGATTATACACTTGAATATGGTTTACAAAATGAAGAAGGCTACTCCTGCTGATTATTTAAATTTAAAATAGCTGTGCCCGCTCTTACGTTCAAAAGTGAGTGGAAAGAGAAGAAAAATCTAATAATTTCATTGGGTCTAGTCTTTGCATCTGTTTGTTTTAGGTTTAATCAGGACTCCTCTGTTGGAGAAGAATTGGCTAGGTGGTGCTGTCACAAAAAATAGGCTCGTAGAAATTAGGTCTTACTACTATAACGGCGGTCCTGAAACTGCATCCTCCAGTATTGCAGGAATGTAGTATTGTAAGAAACACGTAAGTATTTGACTGCAATTCCAGAATTGTCAACATACTGTCTATCTAGTGCTGTGAATGTTAATATGGTTGTCAATTAATTGGACGCGAAATATTATTTTGGCTTTAATAAGATTTTCCCAATAAAGAATAAACCTGGTATCCTCCATCATTCCTGTTCCTTCCGACAACAAGCATTTGAATGAGACGAGCACCATCGACACTCGTAATCACAATTTAAGAAGTGGGAAGTAGGAAATGTCCAATAGCACGTGAATGCAGCATGACCAATGTTTCCCACTTTTGATGTAATTTCTAGTAAGAAATTAGTATTGCAGTAATTCAATATTTGATTAGCTATCACCATAGCTCTCTCTATTTTGTTGTAGATCATTAAACTATTATGCTGCCTCAGAAGCCTGTCTGAAATCTGCTTTGTGAGGTGTAAGACAATGTCAATAACACTACTATAATGGCGCTTTTCTACTACACAGTACCAGCTCGACTCGACTCGACTCGCCTTTGTTTGGTTTTCCACTGTGTAAAAGTTATACCTGTACCTGCTTTCGGGTACTTTTTTTCGTATCACCTCCGGCGAGGTTCTGAGCGAGCTGAGGCGATACTAAAATGTGACGTGAAAACACTGCAGACTGCTGATTGGTCAGAGAGAATCGTCACTATTCACCACGTCATCATTGCACGCGCCACTTCGGAGCTATTTTCTTTCAGCAGTGTTTCGTTTTGCTGCCCTCAGCCTCTCCTGAAACAACGTTTGTCTTCTTGCTGTGAAAAATAGCCACATCCCGAGGATCAAAAACAGCATACACTCGATTTCCACCATTGTCCTGTATGTGTGTGGGTTACACAGGGATACCAAAAAAGGTATCGTTGGGTACCGGTACCAGTTAAAATGTGAACGGTACAGTAGGATTGAAAATAATCCAAGATATTTGAAAATAAACAAAGACATTTGCTTTACTGTTTTCAACCCCCTCTTTCTTACCCCAAAGACCATTTGGAATTCCTAAAGATAAAGAGGTGCTGATAATCCTCAAGGCCTGTAGGCCAATATATGTGGACATCGGGTGTCTTCTAATTGTCACACCTTTAGTACAGTGGGGGAAGTTGTAATTATCTGATTGGTCAGTTTGAACGTCTCACATATGGGTTTCGGTCACATGGTCAAGGAAGGGATAAAAGAAGATTGTAACTGTTGCTCTCTCTCTCTTTTTATTCTCTGGCTCTTCTTTGCGCTGGCTCTTTCTTTGCCTCCTCTTTACTTTCTCTCTTATTGTCTACACTCTTCCTCTCTTTTTATCTGTCAGGTAACATTTTACATATATGCTGGGTACAATTAATGGTATAAGTTATCATCATCTCATTCATCTATTTTTAACTATTTTAAGTGTAACCATAACAATATTGTCATAAAATCCTTTCAATTACATATGATGTGCTAACTAGTTTTGATTTGGTATTGACTTTGAAGTTCTACCTATTGCAATACAATATGATCACTCTATAGCAACACTCTCCCATCGTCGTTGGTATAAGTAGCAGTGGGTACTGAACCCCTGTAGAAAATCCACCCTTACAGTAGCTAACCCTACTGGTCTGAGACCACTCTCTCCTAACCAGCCCGTGAAAGTTGAGAGGAACAGTTGACGGCCGCCCCCGACCCCTATGCAGGTCTGCCGTCAGATCCTGCACCCCTCCATGAGCTTCTCTGTTGGCCCACGGGACTGAGATTTCCTCTGGGGATGTGTGGCAGGATTTTGTCTTTGGACACGAAAGCTGTGCCCCGGAACACTAGCAGGATCACCACTTGTGTGTCTAGACAAAGCAGGTTGCTCCAGCCTCCGAGTTTCTCAAAATCTTTGTCTGAGATGGTTTGTGACAAGCCCACTGGACAGCTTCTCTCGTTGTAATGAAGCGCTCAGCAATATCCCAGCACATCCTGAAAATCTGAATGAAAGAGGTGACCAGGCATTACTGGTAAATTCATTAGTTCACTTCTTATGGCCTCTGGCAAAGAGGTCTGTGGTAGCCATTGTAGTGTTACAAATTTATTAAATGTTTAATTTAGGTTCAACAGTATTTTAACTGAGAAAGTTCACACAAGTGTTTACCATTTTTGAGACATAGATGATGACATTAACCTTTTGTTACTTCTCAAGAACAGTTGGGATTTTGTCTCTATGATAATGTTAAGGTTTGAGTGATCTAATCAGGCTGATTGGATTTGCATCTCAAGGCTCTGAGTTACACTGTCATGCTGATGAGATCAGGGCTGGGGAATTTCCGGTAACAGGCTGACTTCTGTACTTCATTTACATGCTTTGTTTCAGGGCGCTTTCACACTTGGTTCGATTGCCTGTTCCGAAACCGAGTTCGATTGCTCCCCCCTCCCCCTGCCCCCGATGGACTGTGTTCACATTATATTATTTGTATCCGAACCGCGGTACGCTTGCGTCATCAAGCTGCAGCTGGCGCGTAATCGTGTCGCCTTGAAAAGGCGTCAAAATGGATAGAATTGCTCGCTTCACATTTGTTCTTCTTTTTTTTAACCTTTGGTTTTGTTTTCAAAGAAAAGATACAGAAACACACTTGGGAATGTCTGCCGCAAAAGTACTAAAATCATTCCAAAGACAGCTGGCTGTCAGCCGAAGACAATTATTGCGGAGACAAGCATAAATCATTTCTCTGCTTGCAGTGCGTCAATCCCGCTTTTCGCGTTCATATCAGCAGCGAACCGTACTGGAGTTCACATGAACCGTACCCCAGACCACCTTTTTAAGCGGACCCGAGTACGGTTCGCGGGTACGCACCCGAGTTCGGAAGACAGCATTCACATCATGCAAACTAACCGAACTCTGACGTCATTCGAACCCGGGTGCGCACCAAAAGTGCTAGTGTGAAAGCCCCCTCAGAGTGTCTCCACCTCTATGTAAATCCCTCCCCCTTGAAAGGTATAAACACTGTGCTTGAGCTATTGAGTTTAGACTTGGACGACTACAGCATTGCAACAGCAAAGTCCTCAATAAAGAGTAACTTCTGCTTGAAAGATATCCCAACATCTCCTGGTCTCTGAAGAAAAGGTTTCCAACACCATATTTGTCTATGTCAGATCTGCCAGGTTCCTACACCAGCCAACCAAAGCGTACTCCCTCTCCTGAATACTAATCACACTCACCTACACCTCATCTGCACCCTCATCACCTCAGCAATATAAGCACACACTTCACCCCAGTTCATTGTTCGATCTTGTTCCTGCACGAAGTGGACACCTTCCTTGTTTTCTCCAGCGATTCTCCATTCCCACCTGTATTTCCCTGTGTCTCCATTGAGGTGTGTGCATCCAGCCCATCATCCATCTCTCCATCCACCGTTCATCACTCCTGAAAGAAAAGACATTCCATTCACCTGTAACAAAACAGGAACAAGATGCAATTGCAAATAATGCTTTTATTGGTAGTGTAGGTAACAGGCAGGTCAGATACACAAAGTGGTACGAGCTGGCGCTGCTGATCAGTAGTGATCAGTGACCACGCCCACACTCACACACACACACACACACACAGCACGCGAGACGAGAGAGAGACAGTGGATTGATCAACCGTGACAGTACCCCCTCTCCTGGCATCCCCAGGCGGACTTACCTGTCGATTGTAATCATCGATCAGGGAGTGATCCAGAATGTCTCTAGCAGGAACCCAACTTCTCTCCTCCGGACCGTAACCCTCCCAGTCCACCAGGTACTGGAATCCGCGTCCCTTCCTTCTCGAGTCCAGAATACGATTCATGTCGGCCTTAGAAGGGGTAACGCCTCCACCTGTTTGTCCACCGAATCATTTATTTGTGCCAGAGGGGAATCGGTCTGACGTTATTCAGTGGGGACATTGTTCCAGCATAGCATGTCATCCAGGAGTTAACCGCTCCAGTTTTTTGGTAAGACAACGATTCTGGTGGCCATTGATGGCTCGCGACATCCGCAGTTTTGTCTTGGCTTGCTCGGTTTGTGCCACTGGTAAGACTTCCAATCGACCCCCAGATGGGTTACTCCAACCGCTGTCAGTCCCTTCGAGACCCTGGTCCCACATCGCTCTAGAGTTTGTTACCGCCCTCCCGCCCTCCCAGGGCAAGACGGTCGTTTTGACCGTCGTGGACCGGTTCTCGAAGGCGGCTCATTTCATTCCCTTGCCTAAATTACCCTCCGCCAAGGAGACAGCGGTAACTGTTATAGATCACATCTTTCGACTACATGGCCTCCCGATGGACGTGGTTTCTGACAGGGGTCCCCAATTTGTGTCCAAATTTTGGCAAGAGTTTTGTAGACTACTGGGGGCGAGTGTCAGTCCATCTTCGGGGTTTCATCCCCAAAGCAATGGACAAACCGAGAGAGCCAACCAAGAATTGGAGAGAGTGTTGCGATGTTTGGTTTCCAAGAATCCTTCCTCCTGGAGTCAACAACTCTCGATGGTGGAGTACGCCCACAATTCGTTGCCAGTGTCATCCACGGGCCTCTCTCCATTTGAATGTAGTTTAGGGTACCAGCCACCAGTTTTTCCCAGTATGGAATCCGAATTCGCGGTCCCCTCCGCTCACGCTTTCGTCCAGAAGTGCCGCCACACCTGGAGCAGAGCCCGTGAGACTATCCTCCAGGTGGGGGCGCGCACCAAGGCTAAGGCCGCTGCAGAAATGACGATTCTGACAAAACCGACCCATCCTGCTCAGCCGAGCATCGCCTCGAAGCGCCAGCTTGATGAGTCCGTTCAACTTTGGGGGTAAGTCCAGCATATAAATTTCTTTCTGGACACGGTCAGCCAGCCCATGCAGGAATCTGTCCCACTGCGCCTCCTCGTTCCATTGGCACTCTGCGGCCAGGGTGCGGAATTGGATGGAGTATTCCGACACCGAGTGGTCTCCCTGGCGGAGATCGGCGAGTAGTCTGGCCGCCTCCCTACCCGCCACCGCGCGATCGAAGACCCTCCTCATCTCTTCTGAGAGTGCCTGGAACGAGGTGCAGCATGGATCCTGGTTCTCCCACACCGCCGTTCCCCAGAGTGCAGCCTTGCCCGATAACAGCGTCAACACAAACGCCACTGTGGTTTGTTCTCGACTGAACGTTTGCGGCTGTAAGGAAAAGTGCATTGAGCATCGTGTAAGGAATGCTCTGCAGAACTCGGGCTCACCTGCATACCCCTAAGGTGTGGGTAATCGTGGCTCGCGCTGACGGGGTATCTCTTGTGGAACGGGCTGAACAGGCGGTGTGGGTGGCGCAGCGGGACCTCTTAGATGTTGTAGCTGTTGGGTGAGCTCGGACACCTGCGCCACAAGGGTTTGAACCGCCCGACCAATGTTGGAGATGCCTTCCTCTTGTTGGTCCATCCTCGTGATAATGCGGGAAGCGAATTCATCCCAATTCATTGCGCTTGCTGCATCCATAACGGTCAGATCGTTCTGTAAAAAAACAGGAACAAGATGCAATTGCAAATAACGCATTTATTGGTAGTGTAGGTAACAGGCAGGTCAGATGAACACAACACGGAAGTAGGTCGGACAGTCACAACACCGATGGTGGGTGGCGCAGGGACCTCGGTGGACAACCGGTGATGGTGCTCGGTGATCCAGTGCCAGTTCCCCTGTGATGGTGATCGGTGATCCAGTGCCAAGTTCGAATTCCCAGAAGACGACACGACGAAGAACAAGTAATCCAATATCCAGACGAACAGCACGAACAGCACGGAGACAGGAACACGCCGGGGAAGCACAACGATCTGACAACATGAGACAACATATACACAACACAACGCAGAGACAACCGTTACACTATCGCTTGTTCTACTGGTGGCATGTCCCCCAGTCCAGTTTAGGCAAACCATCTACAGCCTGCATTGAGATGGTTTCTTCCATGCTGTCCTCAACATTGAGCTATAATCATCTGCCACTGGAATGCAAGGTGGAGAATTAGTCTGAGATACCTTCACAGACGTCTCCAGCAGAAGCTGGATCAGGCAAAGGCTGCTGCAAACCAACAATCTTTTCTGCACTAAATACTCTTGTAACAAGGTTATTCGCTGGAAAATCCTCCTTTACTGACGATTCCTCATCCACTTCAACGGAATCTGAATGGGGTTCCTCCCATTCGCTCCTTCCTTCTGGTCTGCTGTGCTGGAGCAAGAAGAGATGATACATCAGCATCTACTGCACCTTTGTCAGGATCACACTGTTGCCCAGGTGGAGGAACGCATTCCTGACCAGGAAGCAGGGATGGTGAGAATGAGTGACGAGCCTCAACTCTGTCCATCCTCTGTCATAAACTCTGAATAGCTTCCAGGATCTGTAGTTGTGTGTGTTGCCACCTTCTGCTGGTGAAGCAGGAATTGGGCGTTTAGCTACTTCAACCACACTCTCACGACTTGATCTGTGTGCTGCGTCATTACAATCTATGTGCTTGCAAGAACGCTTATGACTAGGCCTGTCTGTCCCTACCACGCTCACAGAACAGCGTACCCTATTAGCACCCTATTTACATGGATGTTGTGTTTGGTGCACTCATTCTGTTCCCTGGTTCTCTGTATTGGATTTATAATGTTTATTTTATTATTAACTCACTGCATTTGGATCCCTTTGCTTTTGAGTTCACCCTACGTAACATCAATCTTCTGTTTATTCCAATGGGGTAATCCATCAGCCGGAAACTGAAGCCTCGCGGGGCCGCCATTGTAGCAGAACTTCACCTGCTGTTAGCATTCCATTGACTCCCATTCATTTTGGCGTCACTTTGACAGCGAATAACTTTACATCTGAGGCGTCCAAAGACTTCATTTGTCCATTATTTATTTCTAAAGAAACACGACAATGTATAAAAGGCTCCATTACTTTGTATCTTACGTTATGGCCCCGTAGAAGCCGTTTTTGAAAAATAGGCTATCGATTGCGTCATAACCACGCGACTTTCTGTCGCACAGTAGAGAAATTACCGTATAGACAGGAGGAGAAGCTCACAAGCAATCTTTTACTGTCTATGAGGCAATCGGAGGGACATAGAGGCATAAAGTCAAGGGAGAAGCCCATAGATAGAGAGTCCATAAAAGCAACAGAACAAAATATTTCAACAACGTGTTTGAGGAATTAGGTGATTCAGATTTGTCTTAGCACAGCTACTAGAAGATTTACAACTGTCAGACTGTCATCACGCTCAGTTTGAGCCTGCGCAGTCGCTCAGCCATCAGGAAATGAGTGCTATAATCAGGCTTCAGTTTTTTCCATTGAAATCAAGGGGGTCGCTGTGTCCATTTCTTTTACTGTCTATGGTTTATTCAGCTACAGCAATAGTATGATGCCCATAGGGATTTCCTGGAATGACATGCGTTATCTACTTCTGTGGGGTATATTTGGAGAGTTGGGACTCATCTCTTCACGCTAGAAATGATTTACACTGGGTAAATTTTATACACAACGATTTGTACTTGAAGGTGAAACCAAGGTTTTGTGCATTTCTTAAGGAGTTTATGTATTTTATAAAAGGCCTTAAAGAGATGAAAAAGATGAAAAGAAGAATAAATATGTTTTGTATTAAAGAAGAATATGATTTAGAAAACAAAAAACACAAAAACCTAGCCCTATTTTTTTCTTGTTGTATTGTATTTCTTTTATGCACCTGTTCTGTATATTCTTATTCATTCTATTCTAATGTAATTCTAATTTTTTCACACTGTTTGTCGATCGAAAGGGCAATATATATATATATATATATATATATATATATATATATATATGTCACAGGTTTTTAGAAACAATTTTTATTATTTATATTACAACGTATATTACAATCAATAAAACATTGTCATTTTTAAAGACACTTGAAAATGGCCAATGAGAATGTCTCTCATCATTTTTTTTTTTATGCGGGGCTATATATATATATATATATATATATATATATACGCTTGACATGTTTCACAGGTTCCTTTTGTCAGAAATTCTACGAAATATTGCAAAGTATCTCTGCGAAAATTTAATCTCTGGACATCTGTGCATCTCTCTAGACAGTTTCATCTCTGTGACCAACCATCTCTGGACAATATCATCACTTCGACCAATACATTTACCTTACTTAATTCAAAAATACAATTTAATTATAAATTTAAATTAACATTAATTATTGTTCCTTCTTTTCATCCAACATCTCAGTAAGTATACATCACACGGTGTATTTTAATAATGTTTAATTGTAATTACATTTCAATATAAACGAAATGATCGGCTTGTAATAATTTTTACCGTTTTAGATGTGTGGCGATCGAGATTCGGAATAAACCAACTACGCCACCCTGGGGGCTTACTACCAGGGAATCGCCCTAGACAACTAGGAGCACACAAGGCTCACAGGCTCGTGTCGGTTGGAGTCAGGCATGAGACATGGGTGAGGTATACAACAATAAAATCAATTTTATTGATTAAAATGATCCAAACAAATCACAAACAAAGAACACCAACAAGGATATTCAAAATTGGACACCCCTGGCGGCGGAAACTTGGGTCGGCAGCCGAAGTCACTCAATCCAGAAGGGCTTCTCTATTCTCCTAAAGAAAAGAAACAAAGAAAACCACAAACACACGTGCACTCACACCGCACTTGATCGAACACCTCTGTGTGGCACAGCAGACACTCCAAAATACCACCACCAAGATGAGGAGGGCTGCCACCCTTATTTTCCTTGCCGCTCCAGGCTGTCCGCTGATAGAGAACACACAGTGTTGGGCAAGCTACTTGGAAAATGTAGTGAGCTAAGCTAGCAGTTACTCTACATTAAATGAAGCTTCACTACACTGAAGCTACCACCCTGGAAAATGTAGCAAGCTAAGCTACAGGAACATGGCAAAAGTAGTTCACTACATCTAAACTATTTTTTAAAATTACATTTTTATTTTGAACCAACTTCATTCCAAATCAATGCTATCTCAGTGATCAATAAAACTGTAAGTCAAACAGATAGGCAATCATAATTGTTCAGTTCAATTGTTTATTCAAAAACTGTTCCAAACGACTTCCGGTTTGGCGATGTAAGAGAAGGCAGCAGAGGCGAGGACCTCCCAACCACACTTCTTTTAATAATATATATATGCGTCTTCTTCTAATCTAATTGTTTAACAATTTACCATATAAGAATTACACTTAGTTGTGAAAGTGAAATGAGCAACTCTAAACAGAAGCAAAGTACCGCGCCAGCAACACGATCAGGCGCTACCCTAGCGGGTAAGTTAGCAGCAATGGCGGCTAATGACACCACTGTTAGCAACAAGGACGTACCTGAAAAAGACAATACGGATAACTTGTCAATGAGTCAACTAATCTCCGAACTGGCAAAACAGCGGGCCAGTTTAAAAGAGGACATGGCAAGTTTAATTCAAGATTCAATCAAGCCGTTACAGGCCTCCCTTGACACGCTACGCGAGACAGTCGGCTCGTTTCAGCACCGTCTTGCATCTACTGAAGTACTGGTCGGCGAAAACTTTGAAAGGCTAACCGCCGCGGAAACGACGATTAAATCCTTGAAGGCACAGAATTCTTCTCTTATTGACCAAATTGACGATCTTGAGAATAGATCCAGAAGGGCCAACCTGCGTATTATCAACATTCCGGAAGGCGCTGAGGATGGAAAAGACCCCATCGGATTTATATCTGGGCTGCTTAAAGACACCATGGAGAGCGTGTTTGACAAACCTCCTGAACTTGAACGAGCGCATCGTGCGCTTCGCCCCAAACCTGGAGCAGGGCAATCTCCAAGACCATTCATTGTCTGCTTCCACCGATTTCAGGAAAAGGAAAAGGCACTTCACTGGGCCAGGCGACATGATACTAAATTCAACGGAACGTCACTGCGGCTATACCCGGATACGAGCGCAGCTTTAGCGAAGAAACGCGCCGGATTCAAAGAAGTCAAACAATCCCTCTATCAGAAAGGCATAAAGTTTCAACTTCTGTATCCCGCACGTCTCCGTGTGAAATTCGGTGAGGAAACTCACACTTTTGATTCACCTGCGGCTGCCGAAACTTTTTACAAACAACGCGTCCTTGTACAAGACTAAAGATATACTGTAGTTAAATGGCACAGACAACGTAGCCTACTTCAAGTAATAAGGTGACTCTCTCTCTCTATTCATCTATAGAAAGTTATCTAAAACTTCAAAAAGACGGCATGTTTGTTTCTGTTTATTGCCTTAAAGTTCATTCAATATACTGTGTAATAATGACGCTATGCTGTACTTCGTGTAAATATTGTGGTTTGGAGTCTCTCAAAAAGATCGAGAGGTAAAGACTGAATAATAGGGAGCCATACAATTTATTTAGGTTTCTGCAGCTTGTTTCAGTTGGGGAAGCAAGCATTAGGAAAATGTTGGGAAGTTTGGTTCTAAGTTTCATTTATTTAAAAAGTATTGAATTTATTATTATTTTTGTTTTGTTTTATGTTATGATTTTAGAAAAATTGAATAGTGAGGAAACATCTATGTTGCCGTTGGCATTTTTGATCAGTGAGTACTTGACTAAATATATAGTTGTCCATGGCTGATATGGCTGATCTAACTAAATCTCCTGCGGGGTCGAAAGTTAGATTTGTTAGCTGGAATGTCAAAGGCCTAAATAGCCCAATCAAAAGAGGCAAAAGTTTTGCATATTTAAAAAAATTAAAATCTGAAATAATATTTTTACAGGAAACCCATTTGCGCATTGTCGATCATCTCAGAATTAGGAAACCATGGGTGGGGCAAGTTTTCCACTTTAACTCTAAGGCAAGGGGAACTGCCATTTTGATACACAAAAGCATTCAGTTTACTGCCTCTGGTTCTATTGCAGATCCTCAGGGAAGATATGTTGTAGTCTCGGGGGTATTATATAATGTTCCTGTCGTATTAGTTAATGTTTATGCGCCTAATTGGGATGATGTGTGTTTTATTAAAAAGCTAATTTCTCTATTGCCAGACCTAAACTCCCATCTTATGATTTTTGGTGGTGATATAAATTGTGTAATGGATCCGTCCCTTGACCGTTCCAATCCCAAATCTTTATCCCGTTCCAAGATGGCCCAAGCCTTATCTACATTCATGGATCAAGTGGGGGCGGTTGATCCTTGGCGATTTCTTTTTCCACAAAGCAGAGAATATTCCTATTTTTCACATGTTCATCACTCCTATTCAAGAATTGATTATTTCTTTATTGATAAATCGCTCCTTCCTTCTGTTGGACAAATTGAGTATTTACCTATGGTGGAATCAGACCATGCTCCCTTGCAATTAGACCTTATTTGCAATTTGAGGTATAACGAACGGCCTTTGTGGAGACTAAACACGGCCTTGTTATCAGATCCTGCATTTTGTACATTTGTATCAACAGCTATAGATAATTTCCTGTTACACAACAGGTCAGAATCTACTACAACATCTACACTGTGGGAGACACTTAAAGTAGTTATCAGGGGAGAAATAATTTCATATACTTCAACTCTGAATAAAAAACGTAAACAAAAATTGGACGATTTAATTGATTCTATAAGAAGGGTAGATCACCTCAATTCCATGTCTCCCTCACCAGAACTTTATAAAGAAAGGTTGAACCTTCAAGTTCAGTACAACCTGTTATCAACAAATAAAACTGAATGGTACTTATCACGTTCTAAAGGTTATATATATGAACATGGAGAAAAAGCAGGACGACTTCTAGCCCACCAGTTAAAATCTAAAGCTGCCTCTCAACTTATACCTCAAATTTGTAACAGTAATAATGGTTTAATAGTCAATCCAAATGAAATTAATACCACTTTTAAGAACTACTTCTCAAATTTGTATACTTCTGAAAGCCCTGACTCTAACTCTGAAATTTTTGAATTTTTAAACAATATAAGCATACCCACCCTCAATTCTGTCCAGAAAACTACTTTAGATCAGCCCATACAATTAGAAGAAATTTTAAACGCAATCACATTAATGCAGAGCAAAAAAACTCCTGGCCCTGATGGCTATCCAATAGACTTCTACAAAAAATTTGCAGATAAATGAGGCCCTATTCTTCTTGATATGTTTGTGGACTCGTTGGAAAAGGGTAGCTTGCCACAAACCTTGAATGAAGCAAACATTATACTTTTACTAAAACCTGGAAAGGATCCCCTGAAATGTAACTCTTACAGGCCAATCTCTCTTTTAAACTCTGATGTAAAAATTTTGGCAAAAATCCTTGCTTTACGACTAGACACAGTAATAGAGAACTTGATTTCAAAAGACCAAACCGGTTTTGTCAGAGGTCGACATTCTTTTAGTAATATCCGGAGATTGTTAGGGGTAATACACTCGTCTAAACTTTCTCAGGACCCTGTCCCTCAGGTAGTCATCTCGTTAGATGCTAAAAAAGCATTCGACAGGGTAGAGTGGAAATACTTATTCGTTGTGCTGGAAAGATTTGGATTTGGTACATCTCTTCTCTCATTGATTAAGTTATTATACTTTTCCCCTAAAGCATCTGTAATTACAAATAGAGTACGTTCAAAGTATTTTCCCCTATCACGGGGTACAAGACAAGGATGTCCTCTTAGCCCTTTACTTTTTACTTTAGCCATCGAGCCCTTATCCATAGCATTAAGACACTCACAGCATTTTACTGGCATTAGCAGTATGGGCATAGAACATAGAGTATCGTTATATGCCGATGATATGCTGTTGTATATTTCAGATCCGACCTTGGGTATTCCACAGGTAGTAAAAATATTGAAACAATTTGGAACTTTCTCAGGCTATAAATTGAATTTTTCAAAAAGTATTTGTTTCCCCATAAATAGTAAGGGCCTCCATATTTCGAATACCGATATACCTTTTCAACTGTCTATATCGGGTTTTAGATATCTTGGGATAAACATCACTCAGGGATTCCCTAACCTTTACAAAGAGAACTTTCCTCCTCTAATCGAGAAGTTAAAGCTAGACCTCAAAAAATGGAATTTGCTATTTCTCTCTCTTGCAGGTAGAATTAACTGTGTAAAAATGAACATCTTACCAAGGTTCTTGTACTTGTTTCAATCCATCCCAATATTCTTAACAAAATCCTTTTTTCAGAACTTAGACAGACTTATTTCATCATTTATATGGGGTGGAAAAACAGCTAGGATTAGAAAGGAATTTCTCCAAAGACCGAAATCTCAAGGTGGATTAGCGCTTCCTAATTTTAGGTATTATTATTGGGCTGCAAATATCTCAAAAGTACTATATTGGCTTCAGAACCCCCAAGATGTCTGGTGTATCTCAGAGGCAAGCTCCTGTACTTCATCATCTCTTCCTGCTTTAGCTTTATCTAAATTGCCCCTTTGTATTTCACTGTATACCCAATGTCCAGTCGTCACAAATACTCTCAAGATTTGGTTTCAATTTAGACAATGTTTTGGTTTCAAAGACTTCTCCATAGCCAGCCCTTTATGCAAGAACCACTTATTCCTTCCAGCTCAATTGGACTCTGTCTTTAGTCAATGGCAACAGGCAGGTCTTGTCAAATTTAGCGATCTTTTTATTGATGATTTTTTCACCCCTTTTTCAAATCTCTCCTCAAAATATAATCTGCCAAGATCACATTTGTTTAGATATTTTCAGGTTCGTCATCTAATCCAAAACCATTGTCCCACATACCCATCCATCCCTCCTAGTACAGGATTGGATGCAATTTTAAACATTCCCTTACATTTGAAAGGTGTAATTTCGAATGTATATAATACTTTAATGTCAATAAAAAATATTAATCTAGACAAAATCCGTGCAGAATGGACAAAGGATTTGGCAGTGGATATATCAGAGGAAACATGGACTAATGCATTATTTAGAGTGAATGGAACAACCTCCTGTACTCGCTTGGGTTTAATCCAGTTCAAGGTCCTACATAGATTTCATTACAGTAAGGTTAGGCTGTCCAAGATATACGCAAATGTAGATGATACTTGTGAGCGCTGTCATTCTGCTAAAGCAGACCTTGCTCATATGTTTTGGGCTTGTCCCAGACTGCTGGATTACTGGACAGCTATATTTAAAATTTTATCTGAGGCATATGTTAAGGATATCAGGCCTAGTTTTGAGATGGCTATCTTTGGAGTACCTGTACAAGGTGTGGTCATATCCAAAAATTGTCAAGACGCATGCGCTTTTGCATGTCTTTTGGCTCGTAGAAGAATATTACTTGATTGGAAATCAAGTAAACCACCTTTAGTTTCACTCTGGCTTAGTGATGTGATGCTGTTTTTGAAACTGGAGAAAATTAAATATTCTCTTAGAGGATCCACCAAACGTTTTTACACAGTATGGACCCCATTGATTTCATATTTTGAAAAGGACGTAACTCTTCCCAAAAACTAAAACTACTATTGATATTAAAAGGCCCGTGCACAGTGAAACGGATAACGCAACTCGTCACAATGGGCTAACAATGATGTCAATTATTTCCTCACTGTATGTAATATAACAACTTTGAGATTCTGTTTTTTTTTTGTTTTTTTTTTTGTTTTTTTATTCAGTGGGTGGGTTGTGGGGAAAGGGAGAAAATGTAAAAACAAGGAACATTGTTAACTTTTTCTGTATATGATACATCATTCTGTTCTTCCTTTAATAAAAAAAAAAAAAAAACTGTTCCAAACCAATTTGGCAACAAAAACAAACGTGACCCCCCACCCCCCCGCGCCAAAAAAAAAAAACATGTCCTCTGTGGCGAGGGAGGCGTGGTTCATTGAGGTCTGTAGTGAGAGAGAAAGGAGCCGTGCGGTAAGTAAATAGGTCAAGTGCAAATGACGAACACCTGTGTCTTATTGCAGTGATTGGCATGGAGAGACCGCATATAAAGCCATCTGGGACAGGGGAGCGAGAGAGAGAGAGAAGGACTCGGGACTCGTACTTTTTAACTCAAAACAAAAAGGTAAACAAAATGTCGCGCACAGAGTGCATTCACCGTAGCCCTGCTACAGCAACAATAACAATTCTTATCATAAAACACTCTTCCCGCTGTAACAGCTCTCAGTCCACTTTAGATGATAACTCTTTCCGCTGTAACAGCTCTCAGTCCACTTTAGATGATAACTCTTTCCGCTGTAACAGCTCTCAGTCCACTTTAGATGATAACTCTTTCCGCTGTAACCAACATGACATCATGAGTTTGCGTAAACATACACGCCACTTTCAAGTCAAGTGGCGTGTTATCTATACGCATTTTGAGCTATCCGCGTGTATGTCCACGCCGAAACGAACCGTCATCTTCCGCGTGTATGTCTACGCCGTTAAATGTCCGAGTGATTCCGCGTGTATGTGTACGCTGTTAAATGTCCGAGCGAAACGAAGCAAAATGTATATCTACATCTGGGGAGCGATATTTTTTTTCCTAGGAATGGTAGGGGAAGACTCATAAATGGTATTAACCCCAGTGACGGGTAGGTTTAGGGACGGGGTTGGGGTAGGTCATATATTTATATATACAGTGATGTAACGTTAAGTCAACGGCGTTGATAAACACGCTGAAAAGCGATTATGCGTGTTGATAGCACGCCAAAAATGGAAATACGAATTGGCGTGCCATACATACGCCATTTCATGAGATCAGTCTGGCTGTAACAGCTCTCAGTCCACTTTAGATGATAACTCTTTCCGCTGTAACAGCTCTCAGTCCACTTTAGATCATAACTCTTTCCGCTGTAACAGCTCTCAGTCCACTTTAGATGATAACTCTTTCCGCTGTAACAGCTCTCAGTCCACTTTAGTCACTCTTTCCGCTTGTTGTGTACGAGTCCGAGTCTTTCTCTCTCTCTCGCTCCCCTGTCCCAGACTGCTTTATATGCGGTCTCTCCACGCCAATTACTGCAATAAGACACAGGTGTTCGTCATTTGCACTTGACCTATTTACTCACCGCTCAACTCCTTTCTCTCTCTCTCACTACAGACCTCAATGAACCATGCCCCCCTCGCCACATCCTCTAAATAACATTTGGTGTGTGTTTGTTTGTTTGTGGTTATGTGTGTGTGTGTGTGTGTGTGTGTGTGTGTGTGTCTGTGTGTGTGAGAAAGATATCTATCTCTCTCCATGGAAACAAGTTTCTGCCACCACATATCAAGAGGTGGCCAGGCTGGACCCCGAGCTTTTTAACAAGAGGTGTTTATTCACGCGACACAATAGAAGCTTTTCAAAATTTGCATCGGAAAGACGGTTTCTCTTTGGTCAGAAAATGTCTTTTCCTACACTAAAGAGTCGTTCACAAGCTGCACTAGCAGGGACTCCTGTGTTGTACTTCAAGAAGATCTTCTTCATCATCGGCAGGTTTTGGAATGCATTGACGAGGTTGGTTTCGGGTAATTGCAAGTAGCTGTCCACTTCATTCAGAACTGCTCTTGTTCTGAGTGATGGGAAGTATCCAGTTATTTCATCGCCATCATCAGTTGGGTCCTCACCATCTGTCTGCATGTGATCATCTGGGTATTGAGTTTGAAGCAGGTTAACTTGGCTATGTACGCCAATCTGAACATAGGATGAGCTGCAGAGGCTATGAGCAACCTTGCATCTTGAAAAATGTATCCAAACCTCTTCTTCACCCCATTGATGATGGCATCTACCAGTGGTTTACAGTGATGCATGTTTGCCTCATGCTTCATCTGCTCCATTCTATTGAGGAGAATTGAGATTGTTGGCACCAACACTCCCGTGTAGGCCATTTTATCTGATTGTAGTACGTCAAGGGCCTTGGCCAGAGGCGCCATAACCTTAAAGATGCACAGGAAAGACAAGGAATAAATAACAGTTACTCAAAAGTAATAATAATATAAGTTTTCTTATTTATAATCATCATCATTCTAATAAGTAGTAGTTGTTTAACATTCAGTTAGCAACCTGGGGGAAAAAATTCCCTACACTAAGCTCAGTTAGAGGTATGTGGTTGCCTTTATATTCAGACAGATACATGGATTACAGCATGAACACCGGTTAACTTAAGTACATATCAAAATAAAGGTAATATTTACCTGAACATACTCCTGTATGAAGGTGAGTTCTGTTGCTTTGAAGCGAGTCACCAGAAGCTTCTCACAGGTCTCCTGGAGGTCTTGTTCTTTTGTCAGGATACAGGTATTCAAGCGCTCCATGGCATGGTAAGTGGAGTTCCACCTTGTTGGACTGGGAACTATCAGCTGGCACCCTAGCTTGTCTTTGATAATGTCTGAAGCTTGTGTGCTTCTGTGTTGCTTGTTCCACAGTCCCTGGCATCTGCCAATTGTTGATCTTGATACCTTTTTAAAGGCCTCTGACTGGGTCAAAGCACCCTCAATGTCTCTCATTGCAACCAGGTTGAGGGTGTGGCAGGCGCATCGCTGATGAAGTGGGAGACTGTAGTCTTCTTCTGTTTTATGAAAAATATCTGTGACATTTATGAAGACAGTGTGTCCCTCCTCTTCTTCCTCATCCTCCTCTTCTTGAATGGTTCTTTGAACTTCTGCAAAGACACTGAAAGCCTTCACAAAATTTGAACCATTATCTGTGGTTGTAACGGTCACCTTGTCTTTTATGTTGAAATCTCTGTGCACATCTTGCAACATCTCAGCTAAAATATCATATGTGTGGCGCCCTATGATCCTGCGACAGGCTAATGCCCCAGAGCAGATGGTTAATGTTTCTTGGTTTATCCAGTGGATGGTCACCCCAAGGAAGCTTCTGTTGTTTGAAGACCACGCATCTGTTGTGGTACATACATGTTTCTGTTTGGACAAAATCATAGACAGTGTGCTTTTCTTTGATGTATACTCATCCTCAAGCATTCTTCCCAATGTTCTCCTGGACATCAAATGCATAGAGGGTAAAATCTCTCTGAATAAATCTGTGTACTCTGGTCTCTCCACAGTGTGAAGTGGATGCAGTCCTTGAATGATGAAGTTAAGGATCAACTTGTCAAATCGCTCTTGGGTTAGGGTGGGTCTACCTCCTCTGAAATACTGTGCTACACTGCCTTGTATGAGAGGAACAGGGTGTTCCTCCTCCTCATTCCCGGGTGCACTCCTTTTCTTGACGTGTTCACGTGCCATTTCCATGGAAGCCATTTTAGTTGGGTGAACGTATAAAATGTTAAAAACATCATAATTTCAGAATAATCTAAACTTTTCACTTTAAACTTTTCCTCTGATCCTTAATCCTTTCCCCACCTCTTCCCTCCTATATGTACTGTATTTATTTATTTAAGTTTGGTTAACACTTTATAATAATGTTCAGTTTTAAGTCCCTTAAAAGTTATTAGTTAATGATGAACTAATCATTTACAAAATATGACTATACATTCATAAATGATTAATATGTTTTATGCTAACATTTTATGAATGTTTTAATTCAGTTAGGCTATAAGTAATTTATAAATTCTAGTACATATGTTCATAAATTACTGTGGTATGCTATACCGTATATATCTGTGATTAATAGTTTACACTTATTACACTGATATTAAGTGATGCAGAAAGTGTAAATGACTTGTAGAAAAACAGTAATTTACTCCACACAGAACACAAGTCTGTGCTGATAAGTTAATTTAACTAACATAACCTACTGGAAGCCCCTGACTGTAAGTCATTTATAAATGACCATCTGCTTGAAAACATATAAAGTACTCTTCTTAAAAATACTGCATGTTTGTGTTTTTGAACAGACCAGCTTACAACATAACAATACATCAATAACTGATATACTGATAATTTACTAATGGTTTGTTCATAATTTGTTTATGATTAACCATTGTTTATTGAGATAATGATACTAAAACAATTTTGCCATAAATACTTCAATGATTTGTGATAAATAATGTATCATCAAGTTTGTCAACAATAAACTACAAAAGATGGTGGCTTTGTGCTTCCCACATAGGTGCTGTTTTATGTTATTAATGTTTTTAATATTGACTATCATTGTACTGTATATTGTTACTTGCGTTGTTTTATTTTAAATGTACATTTTCTCTGAAATTTACACTATTGTCATTGTGTAGCACGAATTTACTCTAAAGTAGCCTACTTGAATTTATGAATGTAGTCATGTTTTATAAATGATTAGTTCATTAACTAATAATTTATAAATGACATAACTGAATAACAAAACATTTATATAAAATGTTATCATACCACTTTTTATTCATTTATGAATATATAGTCATAGTCATGATGTTTTGTAAATGATTAGTTCGTCAATAACTAATAACTTATAACTGAGTTAACAAAACCTTTATAAAATGTTACTGTTATCGTACCACTTATTAATAATTTATGAATGTATAGTAATGTTTTGTAAATGATTAGTTCATCATTAACTAATAACTTATAAGTAACTTATAATTGAACGTTACGTTATTATAAAGTGTACCAATTCAAGGAATCTAGCTAGTTAGCTGTTGACAAGTTGCTAGCTGTAGACTACTGAATTGCGATGGTTGTGTTAGCTATCTTATTCGGGAATCACCTGAATGTGTGTTCTCAAATTCGTGTTTGATGTCTTCAAAGTTGAGAGCAGCTTCTTTTTTGGATTGCACAATAAGCACCTAAAGACATACTTTTTCTCTGCTGTCTCAATCAGTATCATGTACTTCTCGAGGTACGGCCACGGCGACTCCCCCCTCGGGATCAATTCCTCTCTGTCCTCACCCTCTGCCATCTTTCCATCAAGTAAATTTCTTGCGCGTCACGGTCACCCCAAGTAGAGCATGTGATGTCACCTTCCGGAGCAGAAGGTGACGAAAACTTGTAGCGACGCTACTGCCCAACACTGCTGCTAGCCTTACTTTACCCAGGCAAGGGTCATTCCCCTGAGCCTCCCTCAACTCATTGGAGTCCGAATTCCTCAGCTCATCCCGAGTGAAGGAAACAACTTTTCCAGCAGCTTGAAACACTCCACTCTCAGGGCAACACAACTCGGGTAAGTAAACACTTTGCTGATGCACAGCTGACTCAATGGCACCTTGCACTTGATCCTTTGCTTCCACAGATTTGCAGAGAGTACGTACTCCGGAAGCTGGAACTTCCTCCCACGTTTCTTCAGCTCCAGGACTGAAATGAGGCCGTCTTGACAGAAAGTCTGCATCGATGTTTATCAACCCCCATCGGTATCTTAAGCTGAACTGGTAAGTTGACAGAGCTGCTAGCCATCTGTGACCCGTAGCGTCTAACTTAGCCGAAGTCAGAATGTAAGTCAGGGGATTGTTGTCTGTTCTGACTTCGAAAGTTACTCCATACAGATAATCGTGGAGCTTGTCAACTACGGCCCACTTCAATGCCAAGAATTCCAGCTTATGGACTGGGTAATTCCTTTCAGAAGTAGAAAGACTTCTACTAATGAATGCCACTGGGCGCAATCCTTCAGGATGTTGTTGATAAGAGTACGCCACCCAGTCCATCCATACTGGCGTCAACGTGTAACACATAAGGTAGTTCAGGGTCGGCAAACGCTAACACCGGGGCTTGTGTCAAAGGGAGTTTCAGATCCTGAAAAACCATCTCACAACTGTCATCCCATCGAGAACCAAATGGATCTGAGGGCCTGAAGAGCCCATCAGTAGCAGGCTTCTTGATGTTCTCCTTTCCCTGGCGTTTTTGTGGATAACCCTTAAGCAACTGATTGAAGGGTTTGCACAGACTAGAGTACCCTTTCACAAACCGTCGATAGTAGCCACAAAAACCCAGAAAGGATCTCAATTGGGTAACTGTCTGCGGTCTGGGCCAATTCACAACTGCTTCCACCTTAGACGGATCAGTGGCGATTCCATCTTGTGACACTATGTGCCCAACATAAGTCACAGAAGTCCGGCAAAACTGGCATTTGTCCAGAGACAACTTTAAACCCTCCTCCATAAGCCGATCCAGAACTTTGAGCAAACGTTGATTGTGCTCTTCAAGGGTTCTGCCAAAAACAATCAAGTCGTCCAGATAAACCAACACTTCCAGAAAATTCATGTCGCCCACTGTCTTCTCCATGACTCTCTGAAAGGTTGCAGGGGCCCCACTAATCCCCTGAGGCATGCATTCAAACTGATAAAATCCTAGTGGGCAAATAAACGCAGTCTTTTCTTTATCAGCTTCCTCCATGGGAATCTGATAATACCCACTTCGCAAATCAAGTACACTGAACCATTTGCTCCCAGCCATACTATGGAGTGCATCTTCAACCCTAGGGACAGTGTATTGATCAGGTATAGTACGTCTGTTCAAGGTCCTGTAGTCAACACACATTCGCACTTTGCCTGATTTCTTACGCACTACCACAATAGGAGAGGCATAAGGGCTTCTGGACTCAGAGATGATACCACATTTCTGCAATTCCATCAGATGGTCTCGCACATCTTGCAAATCAGCAGGAGGCAAACGGCGAGAACGTTCACGAAACGGAGTTGAATCAGTAAGCCGTATTTCATGCTTAGTACTCTTTGAACGTCCAACATCCCATTCATGACAAGAAAATACATCGCGCCTTTCCATCAATTTTTCACACAACCGCTGCTTTGCATCCTCAGGTAAAGGGGAACTTCCAAAGTCGAATGAGGCAGGAGTTAGTGTATTGGATGACTGACTTTCGACTAATGCGGGCTGAGGTACAATATCGACAGGATAAAGATAAGCAATTGGCGTGCCACGTTTCAGATGCACATCTTTAGTTGACATGTTCCTCACGGAACATCTGAACACAAACAACGATCAAATGGACATCGACGGATCTTCTGTCTGTTCTCCAAAATGTAATCAAATGTATATTTCTGCAAGCATGTTTAAACTGATTAACTGACAGTGTCTAAGGCAGGCAAAGGCATTTTTCAAGTCGAGTTCGCACGCCACTGCGCAATACACACACACATTACCGCGGGGTGGGGTTCATTTCATAAACTGTGGACAAGCTTATTTAATGTTATACTTTGTAGTAGCGCTATCGTCGCGTAATAATCTGTTTGGTTGTAAAATGTATTACCTGAATGAAATTAAATCGATTGTCTCATCCTGTGGAATCATTCATTCACAGACAGCATACCAAGATGTTCAACTAATAAAGATCTTCATCGCTGGCAAAAATTAAGGATGGCTGGCGCGAAACAGACGTTCCGAAGCTTTGCGAGATCCCGAAGCAAAGATGATTCGAAACACTGATCCGAAGCGTGATTCAAAACACCCACGTCACGTGACAACGGCTAAATGAAGCGTCTAAGGGTGCTTCTCAATATCCCTCCTCGTCTCCTCGCTCCTCTGTCCTCCATCCTATGACCCGGAAACCGATCGAGCTCAGCCATCTTGAAGGACATCTCAATTCTCTAATTGCACCGCGAGGAGTCGAGGATCGAGGAGTGAGGAGGCTTCCAGAGGAGTCATGAGCGAGGATACACAGGTGTATCCTATGCGGAAGTGTTTTATCGACTAAACGTGACACACGTATCAATTCTCCTCCCCCTTCACATCGATCACAATCGTTTTAATTTATACTTTACCTTTGCAGTTTATATAATCCACACATCTCACATATTTCAACAGGGCATCTTGCTTTATTATTATTTATTATGAATTTTTTAAATAACCAAACTTTAGCAACATAAGGGCAGATCCTTTGAGCGCTGCTGATGACGCTGTGAAGTGACGCTCGAGTGATCAAGTATTCCAATGTATAAATACGCTTTCCTTCGATTCCTCCGTCCTCCTTTTCTTTCCTCACAGCCTTCCCTCGCATCCTACAGGGGGTGGAGCTGAGACGCAAGGAAAGGAAGCGAGGAAAGGAAACGAGGATGCACAAATAAGAAATGAGAAGCACCCTAAGTGTTTCATCAGGTGGAGTGCTCCGCCGAATCAGGGTTTCATTGATTGGTCGGTTCGGGAACAAATCACACAATCACACAGTATAAAAGTTTTGTCAACGCATTTTCATATCGTGGGTTTTTGTGAGAGGAGTTTGGTTTTGAGATAGCGGATTTTTGGTGATATAGTGACATTTATAGTGCGATTTGTTTAGTTATATTTAGGATTTAATTTACATTTACACATTGACTTAGAGACACACAGAGTACATATAGTGACACATTAATAGATGCATTGATAGAAATATATATATATATATATATATATATATATATATATATATAGATTAATAGATAGATACATATATTACTAGTGCTGTCAAACGATTAAAATATTTAATCGCGATTAATCGCATTAATGTCATAGTTAACTCGCGATTAATCGCACATTTTTATCTATTCTAAATGTCTCTTGATTTCTTTTTGTTCATTATTTTTTCTCATTTTAATGCTCTTATCAACATGAAAAAAGTGGATTGCTTGCTTTGTGCACATTTTTTTTTATTGAAAACAACATTGGCAATACTGTGTTCAATTTCACACTAACATTCTCACTTGGAGCAAATAATTTCTTTGTAACACAATGTAACACTGTCCATCAATAAAAGGGTGAAAGAAATACTGACGAGGTACTAATATTGACGAGGGGGCGGAGAATTCGCATCAGCTGTGTGTGTGTGCTTGGCCATCAAGTGGTATTTCAGACTGGACGTGCTGCGATGATGATAGCTCAGTTCATAACGACAAAACACACAGATCACTTTGGTCTAGTCAATGAAACCATTTGGCAACTTTTTAAAAGTAAACTTTCCATTCAGAATCTTATTGGCATCCATTTCGGCGTCTCGCGCTCGTCATCCACTCAAAACGTATCGTTAACCTATTTGGCCGGCTCGCAAGCCCAAACAAGTGTGTGCGCGTGCCTGTTTTGTTTCCGGTCTAGCTAGATCCACTTGCGCTTTGGTCGACGAAGCAATAAAACGTCCTCGCACGGCGCAAGCCCTTGAAATGAATGGGTTTCATAGCGCAGCGCCGCGCATGCCGCGTCCTGTTGCAAAAGCATGTGAAAAAAACTACAAAGTTTGCTAGGCCAAAAAGACCGTTAATCTCGCGATAAAAAAATTAATCGCGTTAAAATGGTTTTGCGTTAACGCCGTTAATAACGCGTTTAACTGACAGCCCTATATATTACAGATACATATAGATTATTAGATAGATAGGCTACATATAAAATAGATAGATAGATAGATAGATAGATAGATAGATAGATAGATAGATAGATAGATAGATAGAAATGGAGGCTCCACAGAAGAGATGCCGTACTGTGGTGTGGGAGCATTTCCATTTGGAAACCCCAAATAAAGTGAGATGTGTGTATTGTGATCGGCAGCTAGCCTACTGCAACAATACATCATCCATGATGCGCCATTTGAGGAGCATTCATCCTGCCATTCTGCAGGGTGCAGAGGATGGTAGTGTTCCCCCTGTACCAAGGCCTGCTACTGACACTGCTGGGCCATCTAAGCAAGGTATGCATTGTTTTATGATTTGTTACTAATTGCCGTTTTCTTTTAATTCAGAACCACAAATGTCAACATCAGGCCCATCATCATCAACACCAGTTGAAACACAAGACAGTTTATGGGAACATTTTGACAATCGTATCCGTGAGACCCAGATGATACACAATCCTACAGCTGATGCCACAGTGGAAGTGAAAAAATACCTCAGCGATGCGTTTTTGCCCAGAACTCATGATCCTCTAACTTACTGGAAAGAGAGAACAGTAATCTTTCCTCATTTGTATGTCCTAGCTAAAAAATATCTTTGTATGCCAGCAACAAGTGTCCCTTGTGAGAGATTTTTTTCAAAGGCTGGAGAAATTATCTGTAAAAAAAAGAAGTAGGCTGAGTCCTTCAACAGCAGAGAAATTAATATTTTTGAATAAAAATCTATAAGAAAGGGAGACATTGTGGCTTGATTTATTTTTATTAATATTCATTTTTCATGACCAAAATCACATTATGCAATGTGAAGAGACTACAGGTTACAAGCTTCATATATTACAAAAATACAATAATAAAAAAAAACACATTTTTTTATTAGCTCTTTGTAAAGGTTGTTTCAGATCAACACCTGCAAGTGACCACTAGGTGTCACCGTGGAGACGGGTTTCGGATTGATTCGAAGCCTCGAAACAAAATGGCACATTTGCTTCGACTGTTTCATTGCTTCACGAAGCCTCGATCTGCCCATCACTAGCAAAAATATGATGCATTTGCAGATTTGCTTTCACTAGACTAAACTGTTGGTCCACGGCCACTTCATCCAACGCTCTTGATGTTCTTAAATCTTCCTGTTACGACTCCGAGTCGAGTGTGAATTGAAAGCGCTTCAGACGATTCAGTGTGTGCAGGAAACTGAACAGATCATTCAAACTGATTCGCGAACCGATTTAGACAGATCAGACAACTTGTTTGATGAAAGCTGCGTTCCAAACCGCATACTTCCCTACTATTTAATATGGGAAAAAGAGTAGGCGAGCAAAAAAGTATGTATGAATCCAAAAGAGTAGGCGAGAATTACCTGGGTGACGTACTAATTATCGCGAGATTCGGACTTAAGTGCGTTCGAATATGCCTACTTTCCTACTATATAGTAGGCGAAAACAGTACGTGAAAGAAGCAGTACGTTCGAAACATCAGTATTCATAAAAGAGTAGGCGAGAAGTTCCCGGATGGCTTACTGCTTCCGGCCCGATTTTT